>CAUYQV010048825.1:0-10808 GCA_963574575.1 Galagoides demidoff | reverse complement strand
GAGCCTCAAGCTATCCCCCTGGGTAGAGTGCCATGGCATCACAGCTCATAGCAACCTCCAACTCCTGGGCTCAAGCGAGTCTCCTGCCTCCGCCTCCCAAGTAGCTGGGACCACAGGTGCCCGCCATAACGCCTGGCCATTTTTTGGTTGCAGCCATCGTTGTTTGGGGGGATTCGAACTGCCACCTTAGGTGTATGTGGCTGGCGCCTTAGCCGATTGAGCCACAGGCGCCGAGCCAAATTTCAAATTCTTTTGGAGTTCTTACCAGGTCTCAAATGTGCACATATTTTCTACTTGGTAGGCAGATTATGCTGACTCTTAATTAAAAGTAAGCTTTTAATTTTAAGTTGACCAAACTGCATACCATCTCCCCAAAAGGTAATGTATAGGAGAAGCTGGATTTTTAAAAATGCTTTAAAGAGTCTGTACACAAAGTGAATTGTCTGACTTTTGTTCAAGATGCGTGATGAAGCTGATGCTCCAGGCCTAGTGCAAACACACAAGTATTATTTAAAAACTAAGAAATGGAAAAAGCCTGATGACATAAACACAAAGTCAACTAACTATGAAGCTAGTAAACAGGAGCTGATATCAGAATTGATTGTGATGATATCAGGATTGAACACTGTAGATGCTGATGTTATATTGCTTTTGTGAATATGGAGGCTATATTCCTTGGTGGGGAAGAGACAGCAGAACTCCCTACCTGAAGCTGGAAACTTGCAAGTGGCTTTGCTCTCAGAGAGAACAGTGGAAACATGACTAAAATCGCATCAGTAGTGATATGAGGCTGCCTACGCATCTTAGATCATGGATGGAAAAATAAGAGTTACCCACAGAACCCAGAAGGCAAAGACAGCTTTGTGCTTGTATATAAGGCTAAATCTACATCCATGGAGTATGGGAAGCCTCTGCTGAGAAATAGCTTTAAGACTCATCAGGATGATGATGGCAGAATAACTTGGTATTTGGGTAGTAATAGTAACTTGGTATTACTACCAATAACTTGGTATTCTATCAGTAGTAATAGCTAAAAATCCACAAAATTATCTTAAAACAACTATATGGAGGCACGAGAGAGTCACAAAAAGTATATAGAAATTGGATCGGAGTCCATCCTCAATAGAATAATTACAATTGATGTGATTTGGGAGCTTGAGATTTGTCTGTCTGCAGACATTCCACAATAAACACAAGAGGCTCAGGGGACAAAGTTCTGGGCTTATGGAGTATTAGATGTGGAGAGGCAGAAAGGTACTGCTAGTGAAATAACTTAGAAGACCTGGAAAAATAGAGTCGGACCCCCACTTAGGTTAATTAATTGGTAATTTATTTTACCTGTTGCAGGGGCTGCTGCTCTGAGAGACAGTCAGCAGCCCAGGTGTGAGGGTGAGTTGCCTTTTATAGGCTTTGGGCAAGTATATTACAGAAGCAAAACATGGCTGGTGGGGGGAGTGTTACAACTCAGGTAGTCATGGATACAGCAATGGAACAATAATTAATACAGCTTCAGCTGACAATGGATACATCTCATATCACAATGGTTATGGTTATACAACAGTAATTAATCAAGTCTCGGTAAATTGTCCACCATCGTTCACCTACTGAGAACTTGGGAGGTTTTGTGAAACTTGGGACTTTTCTTCCTTGTACCTGAAGCTTGTTCTTGGCAACCCTAGGGGGAAGAAGGGGGCCTGAGAACGTGGCTGGGAAGCACGTTCTCGGCCACCCTGGGGGGAGGAGGGACTTGCCTTGTTCCTGGAGTGGACTCTGGGAGGAGGATGGAGGAGAAGGGAAATGGGATAGAGAGGGGGGACAGGATAACAGGAGTGGGCAGGGGAAAGAGGGCTGGGTCACAACACTAGAAACCAGGCCAAGTTCACTTAATAGCAGAGATTTATTAAGAGCATCTGCAAACAGATGGACTGCCAGTAAAAATGGAAAATGGTGACAGCACCAAGGGGCCTCTTTGCAGCAGTTCAGGGAGCGGTGCACATGTAGCTCAGAAGGTGGAGAGGCATGCCATCCCAGAGATCAAAGGTCACCTGCTGGAGACCCTGTGAAAGGTCCAAGGGTTATCTGCTAGAGCTTCTGAAATCTGGAAAGGATGTTTTAACAGAACCAGAAAAGCAAAGACAGTTCATTTCTTTGCTTAATGAATATCCAGACCCTCCAGCTACCATGGAGTAGCTGGGAAACTCGGGGAGAAGATGCAGAATAGAGAGAGAGGTGCAAAAGGTGTGGACTCCAGAATGTGAATATACACTGAGCCCAAATCCTGGGCAGACCCCTAAATTATGCATGTTTGCAGGGAGGCCACAGACAGCAGCAGGTGGAGGGAGAAGAAACCAAGCACAGGCTTCAACTGTTGCCAACCACAGGGACATCAAGGTCAAGTCCCTGCAAGACCAAAAAAAAACAAAACATCTTCAGAGAAACAAAAAATCCAGAGTGTCTCTAACATAGCATCATAATGTCCAGTATGCAACCACTCGAAAATCTCTAGACATTTAATCAGGCAATAGAAATCAACCTTGAGATGACCTAGAAGTTGTAATTAATAGGCAAGAAAGTTTAAAACACTTACTGAGCAAAAGTAACATTTTAAAGGAAAATATATTCAAAATAAATGAATATATGAAGAATCTCTGCAAAGAAATCGAAATTACTAAAAAATAAAATCAAATAGGGGAAGGATGAGACTTCTGTAATGGTGGTATGAGAAGGTCATGTAATTCCTCCTAAAGATAACAATTATAAAAATTGGATAAAATCATTAAAAATGATTGTTTGAAGATAGTACAAAAAGTCCAAAACACAGCAGGAAATCGTGAAGAGTTTACTCTTGAATGACCAATAATGTACCAAGTAAGGGACGTGAACTTATCTTTCTGTCCTCTTGGAGTTCCCAAACTAGCCAGGCCCTGGGGATGAACTGTGGCAGCCTTGTCTTCTGGAAGGGACACAGAGAGGCTTCAGAGCAATGGAACAGCTGAAAATTTAAGGGGGAAATTCTGGAATTTAGAACACTACAGAAGGGCTGAGATCCCAAAATCTGAGTATAAATTTTGCCAAAATCCTTAACTTACCACTAAAATATGCAAATACAGGGAGCCAGGGAGCCAGGCTTAACAAGGCAGAAGCTGGGAGCTGGAAAAAACCAAGCCAAGACGTCCCACCACAATGGCAGCATAAGCCCACCGCTGCTTATCTCTCCCACTGACAACTAAAAATCCTAGACAAGATTCTAAGGCAACTACCTGAGAACTGTCAAAAGGAAATGTAATAATAGTTATATTATATATAATATAATAAACAGATTGTACAGGTAAGTCAAAAGTAAGTTCCCAGTTGTTTTGTTTTGTTTTATTTTCCTTTTTTCTCCAGGTTTTGGCTAGCTGCAGAGCTGCATGGTAGAGCAGCATAGATAACTAAAATTTCTATAGAAACCCCATAATTCTGGCCAGAGGAAACTGACAAGGGGTGTCTGGGAGCTAGAGGGCATGTGGTTGAAAGTGCCCTGATGAGAACCTAAAAATGGAATGGAATGACCAGAGCCTGAAAATGGAATCTCCTAATTCTGCGGAGAAACCAGCATAGGACTTGGACTTACCCCTAAGCTTCATGTGCATGGGGCAGACCCAAAGATGCACATAAAAGTCATTGAGAACTAAACTAAAAAGTTTAAACCAACTCTCAAGTCCCAGACTAACCAATTAGTAGCACATGAAATAATCACAAACAGCAGATTTGAAAACTGAACTGAAGATTGAAACCACTCATCAAAATGAGTGGGATGGAATTGTTATTGAGTCAATTTCCTACCAAAATAAAGAATAAACACTCTTTAGAGGATTATAATAGGGCCTGAGTCTAAACATAATATGTATTCAAAATGGCTATAATACAATCCAAAACTATATGACATACAAATGAGAGAGGATCCCCAAGAAAGGTGAGGTCTAGGAAAACAGGTCTTCTCTAGGAGACCACAAGGATACACTTGCAGGGTCCTCTCCATGGTGACTCAGCTCTTAAGAATTTGTAAACTTAACTTCCTGGAACTTGGAAATTTCCACTTCTGTGAAATCCTGTAATTCTGTGGGGGCTGGAATAGCATCTCCCGCTTGATTCAAACTGCCTGATGAGTAAGGTACCTGTGGATTGGAATTTTTTGGCTGGAGATAAAAAGGGAAAGACCAAGCCAGTAGGAGGGCATGGCCATTTGGAATTCTATGCTATAAGCTTCCGGCTGGTGAATAAAACCCTTCCTCTTATAAACATGCTATTTGGGTGCTCTTTTTCTCTGTTGGGCTTCATCTTCTGGCAACATTTTTGGTTCCCTGACCAGGAAGCAAGATCACCCCTGGAGAGAACACATACCTGGTAGTTGCTGCCAATCCTCTGGACACCCACATGAGGGCCCCTGATTGGCCTGGGTGATGTGAACCACTGAGTGTACCCGGGAGGCACCTTGACCTCCCTGTGTGGATGCCTTGACTGGGTGGAGAAAGGACCCCCTCTGTGGGTCTTCAAGATGTCAAACACAGGAAGGAACAGGTACCTACACAGGGAGACATCTAAGGCAAGGTATGATCAAGGTGGGGTTCCCACCATTTGGGTGGAAGCAGGGGATCAGATCAACCCCTGGGGCATTAGATTGCCAGCAGGTCTGGTGAGAGGTGTATGAGAATGTGTGCATGTGGTGTGACTGAGAGAACTCCAAGAGTGGAGTTGGACCTCTCTTCACAGGGCCTAGGGGAGTGTTGGTTTGCCTCCTATAGCTAAGTGGGAGTTCCAGTGGGAAACCAAGGCTGCCCAGGTTAAGAAATGGGTTGTAATTGTGTGTGTGTGAGTGTTGGAGAATGACTGAGACAGGTAACAATAGGTGGGGGTTGCCCCCCACATTCCCTCCACAGGGTAAAATTAAAATGATTGTGTGGGTGGCCCCTTCTTCCCTGCTCCAACTTTGCCCCCCTGGCTATTCTGAGAGAAACTGGAAGGTCCAGGTTTTCAGCTTTCTGTCTTGGACACAAGTCTAGTCATTGGCGGCCTCGTGGTCATGTGAGACCTAGGAGGGAATGAAAAGACATCTGAAAGGATGACTGTGCTGTGGTTTTGTTATTGGACTTTCTTCAGTAAATCCTTGGTTTAGGGCCCTGAGAGATATTTTGGCCAGAACTTGGTAAATGGAAAAACACCTTCACAAACTGAATGAGTGCTTGAGCAAATGAATGAATGCAGCCCCCACTCTGGGCAAGGTCATTAGGTCTTAGCTGTGGTTTTTCTCTGGGGAGGAAATTAGGGTGTATGCTCTCTAGTCAGGGTGGAGCCATCTAAAATGTTCAGGGATGCTTTGTTCATGACCTCGATAGGGCTCAGAGAGTATGGCCTGAAACATGTTTGTGCCTGGAGATGGGAGTCTAATGTCTGAGTTCACTTGAGCCTGAAAAATGGGGGTTCCCTGTCTCAGCCCTTAGTGGGAAAATCCTGTATCAATGTTATAGTTCATAAAATGTCTCTCATTTGTAAAATGTAATAATTTGGTTGTTTAAATTGTTGGGGAAAAACTGAGTCTTTTTCAAAGAAAAAGATTCTTGCCTCTTAAACCTTCTAATTATTAGTTTGGCTGAGTGAATGGGTAACTTCATAGTGAACTGTGATCCTGTTTTGTGGGAAGTGGGTTTTTGGGAGTGAGAGAAATTAGATAGAAAGGACAATGGCATTGTGTAAGAAAAGAATCTTGTGTGATAAATTTTGTTCTGAAAGAGAATGGTCGTTTAAGAAAGTGAAAGGCTGGGCAAAAGTTAAAGAAAGTTTAGAATGTTTGTAGATTATCTGTGCAGGTTAAATGAAGCTTATAAAAGGGAATTTGTGAAAGAGTTTACATGTGATCAAGTTTACTACGTATTTCCTTTAAAATCTTTTGACTTGTAATTTTGTTTGAACAAATGTTTTAAGGCTTTGATATTTGACAAACCTTCCAAAATCAAAACTCTAAATTTGGAGCTTGGTGCCTGTAGCATAGTGGTTGCAGAGCTGGTCACATGCACCAAGGCTGGCAGGTTCAAACTCAGCCTGAGCCAACTAAACAACAAAAGAACACAACACTAAATTTGGTCCTTTTGAAATATTAAGACCACTGAAAACCTGAGAATAACAAATTAGACTTATTTGATTTATTAAAAATGTATAGGAAACATTGTCAAACATGAAATGGTAATTCTATATGGGTTATAGTTATATATATGTTCCAATCTTATAAAACATTGGCCTATCTAATGTATATTGGCAGTAACAATTTTAATTCATCTTAACAAAAGGTTGTTTGTAACTGGTTAAGTCCAAAGTTTGTCCAAAAAAGAAAAGGAAAGGAAATATTAAGAAAGGCTGATGAATTCTCTTGAATTCAAATTCCTGATGTCTTTGAAAATTGAGTACCTTTGAACTAAAAGCAGACTTTTAGAACTTTGATGGAAAAGTTAACGTATCTATGAGTATTGCTAACCTAACTTCAAACAGAACAGAAATCAGTTACATGGAACTGGGCTAGTTTGTTATGGCTTTTGTTTGAAATATTATTGATTCTGTCTGTGTTCTGCTTTCCAGAAGTCAAGCAAACTATTTTTTGTCTTTTGAGCTGTTTGTAGCTTTTCAAGAAATTTAAGTACTTATGGACAGAATTTAAAACATACATTTTTTCTCTCCTTAATTTCTCTGGAATTTGAAGGCCATTTGTAAGTATTCTTAATTTCTGACAAGACAGTTATTTGCATAAGTTCGATAAGAATCTGTTTTGTTCTGTATGACATTTTGAAGGCACTGATTATTTTACCAAGACTTTGGCTGGAATAGTATCTCCAGAGGTGTCTAGACTGCATTAAGGAATTAAAGTTGACTTTATAAGGCCAATAAAAAAGCCCTTTGGAAAAACTGGCCAGATACCCATCAATAATGTTTCCTGATCTGTGATAAGTAACAAAGGTCACTTCCTGACAGGTCTGAGAATTGAAATGTGCTTGGGGACCTCAAGAGAAGAGGAATTTACCCAATGCATGCTGGTATCTAATGGCACAGATGAAACCTGGGCTCATGGAAAGCTTTCAAGTCTAACCTGAGATTTCTTATAAAAGGTTCCAGCAAAGCCAATTTTAAAGGAAAGGAGAGCCTAAATGACTAGTAATTATTCTTGCTGCACTTTATGCAAATAATCTGATCCAGGATACTGAAGGTACAGTTTATTTTGGCAACTGAGTTGGCTCTGCTATAATTTATCTTTAGTGGAAAGAGCAATTGGAGACAGAAAAATGGTTTAAAAGGAAAAAAGAGGCTATGGCTCACCTGTATTAAATCCCAGCCTTGTCTGTACTATCAACTCAGAAAATGAGACAGACATTACTGTTTTACTAAACTGATCTCTTAAATGGGACTGAGAGACTGGCCAAAGATTGTAGAATTATATACAGTAGCTATATTTGCTCTGAAACCTTAAGAGTCAACGAAGGTTGCCTGTTGGCTACACTGGAAAAATTTGTGCAGTATTAAATGTTATCTGCTCTGTCTATATAGATATCTCAGGAAAAATTAGGACCTGAATGAGAATTTCCCAGCAAATGGTATAACTGTAACACTGCATCCTACTGTGTCTAATCCGTATTCAGTTGTTGGCTGCCAGCAGAAGCCAAGTGGCTCACTTGCCTGGACTTAAAATGTGCCTTTTTCAGTATAAGGCTGGCTCCAGAAAGCCAGAGGCTGGTTGCTTTCCAGTGGGAGAGACAAGACATGGGAACTGCGATCCAGTACACATGGACCAGCTTGCCACAGGAGTTCAAAATAACTCATCCAGAATTTTTGGAGAAGTACTGGCTCGTGATCTCCAGAAATTCCCACCTGAGGAATTAGGGTGTGTGCTGCTTCCGTATGTTGATGACGTCCTCTTAGGGCACCCTACCTTGAAGGGCTGTGCCCGAGGCACGGACTATCTTTTATGGCATCTAGAGGTATGAAGCTGTAAAGTATCTAAGCAGAAGGCCAGATCTTCTAGTGGCAAGTACATTATCCAGGATTTGCTATCCAGCAGGGGGAGAGGAATCTAGGCATGGAACGAAAGCAAGTCATTAATTGCCTCCCCACTCCCATAAGCTGAAAGGAAGTTTGGGAATTCTTAGGTGTGGTAGGCTTCTGTCACCTTTGGATTCCCAACTTTGCCATTATGGCCAAACCCTTGTATGAGACAACTGAAGGAGAGGAGACAGAGCCCTTAGAATGAGAAGGAGAACAAGAACATGCCTTCTCCCAGATGACTGCACCTGCATTGGGGCTACCAGACTTGGCCTAACCCTTCACTCTGTATGTCTCAGAGAGAGAAAAGATGTCTATGGGTCTGTTAACCCAGATGGTTGGGTCGTGACCAAGACCTGTAGCTTACCTCTCTAAGCAGTTGGATGGAGTGGCAAAAGGATGACCAGTAGGGCTCTAGCTGCTACTGCTCTCCTCGTGCAAGAAGCTAATAAGCTGACTCTAGGGCAGAACCTCAGAGTGAGAGTACCCCACTCTGTGGTAACTTTAATGAACACAAAGGGGACATTCTGGCTCACTAATGCAAGATTAACTAAGTACCTAAGCTTAATGTGTGGCAATCCATGCATAACAATAGAAGTATGTAATACCCTAAACCCAGCCACACTCCTTCCAATCAGTGGAAGAGAGACTGAGCACGAGTGTATGGAAGTTAAAGATAATGTATATTCTAGCAGACCCAACTTACATGATCAGCCTTGAACAGATACAGACTGGGACTTGTACATAGATGGAAGCAGTTACATGACAGCGCAAGGTGAGCTGTGGGCTGGGTATGCAGTGGTCACCTTAACACAGACTGTAAAGGATAAGCCCC
The DNA here is from genome assembly GCA_963574575.1 of Galagoides demidoff. NCBI lineage: Eukaryota > Metazoa > Chordata > Mammalia > Primates > Galagidae > Galagoides > Galagoides demidoff. The sequence continues at coordinate 1,912 of CAUYQV010048825.1, read as the reverse complement.
TACCCCAAGGAACATCTGCTCAGAAGGCTGAGTTAGTTGCCTTAACTCAAGCCTTAGAACTAAGCCAAGGGAAAAATGTGAATATTTACACGAACTCCAATTATGCTTTCTGACTCTCCAAGTACACAGGGCATTGTACAATGAGAAGGAACTATTAAATTCTGGGGGGAAAGACATTAAGTATCAGCAGGAGATACTTCAGTTGTTAAAGGCAGTATGCAAACCATACTGCAGTGATGCACTTTTGTAGACATCAACGAGATACTTCCACCATCACTAAGGATCACTAGGGCCAATACTGAAGCAAAAAGAGCAGCATTCGAACTGTACCAGGTGTTGCAAGTGGCTCCCATCACCCTCTGGAACTCTCACCTGTCTACTTCTGGGCAGAGAAGGAATAGTTGGCAGTGGAGGAAATGGAGGATGGACAAGGATGCCAGATGAACGAGTAACAGTCCCCTGGCTTCTAGGAGCCACACGGTGACAGAAAATGCACAAGAGCACTCACCTGAGGCAGGAGTCTTTGGTGAAGTTGCTGGGCTAGTACCTCTACATCTCCCACCTGACCGCCCTGGCCAAAACCAGCAGTCAACAGTGTGTCACCTGCCACCAGTTCAATGCACGCCAAGGATTGATGGCACCCCCAGGAACTCAGACATATGGAGCAACGCCTTTCAAGAACTTCCAGGTAGATTTTACTGAAATGCCCAGGTGAAAGTTCTCCCCCTTTCTCTGTTCATAAGAAAGGCTTGGGGGATTGGAGGGATCACTTCTGAGGTTTATCTTACAAGGGTACAAGTGAATCTTTCTAAGAGTAGAATGTGAACGTTTTAAAATAACTAAGAAAATGTCATGAGGACTATGTTAACCAGTTTGATGGAAGTGTTTCGAATTGTGTGTGAAAACCCCCCACACTGTACCCCAGAAGTGCATTAATGTACATAGTTACCATTCAATAAAAAAAAAAAAAAAGGACTCCTGAAGTAGTAAAAGTGTTGCCCAGAGAAATCCCATGGTTTAGGTTGCCACGCTGGTTTAAATTTGACAGAGATAGTGCAAATAATAGCTAAAGCTTTGGGTATCACCCGGAAACTATATGGAACTTACAGGCCTCAAAGCTTGGAGAGGGTAAACTGCATGAACAGGTCCATAAGAGCAGGAATTAGTAAACTCTGCCAGGAAGCAAAGCTTAATTGGATACAGGCCTTGCCACTGGTATTGTTCAAAGAGCCCTCTATCAATCCTCTGCTATTAGCAGGGACTCCTAAAAGAACTGGGAAAGACTGAATTGAAGACAAAAACTCTAGGAAGAGTAGCAAAGAAGATCTCCCCTTGGGTAATTAACCGTGTTCTGTTTAGTCTTTTGTGTCTGTACATCCTTTCTCTCTGGAGGATCAAGGGGATCAAGTCTAGGTTCAGGATCAGAACCTGGTCCCCCTCAAACCAAGGTAGAAAGGACTTTACACCATCATCCTAACCACACGCACAGTAGCGAAGGTGGAAGGAATCCTCACTTGAAGTCGTCACAGCTGGTTGAACAGAACTTCACTGCCCCTTGGGAAGTAAAAATAACTTTTAAGATGGTCAACATGCCCTGCTCCAGCCACTTACTGGGAGCTGGCTGGTCAATACACAGCTGAAGCCTGAGGAAACTCCTCAAGGGACTTGTCTTAATTGGACTTTGGACTTTGGGGAAAGGGGAGAAGGAAGTGACGCAGGGAAAAGTAAAAACTCATATGTATGGCTCGGCGCCTGTGGCTCAATCGGCTAGGGCGCCAGCCACGTACACCTAAGGTGGCAGGTTCGAATCCCCAGCCCGGGCCCGCCAAACAACAATGATGGCTGCAACCAAAAAATGGCCGGGCGTTGTGGCGGGCGCCTGTGGTCCCAGCTACTTGGGAGGCAGAGGCAG
>CAUYQV010048821.1:0-29413 GCA_963574575.1 Galagoides demidoff | reverse complement strand
ACAAGGTGGGGGTAAGGGATTGAGGGAGTGGGAAGAGGCGAGGAGGGAGGTAGATGGGGGTCACAGTGTATTGCACACCTGTTGGGGGCAGGACACAATTACAAGAGGGAAATTACCTAACAAACGTAATCAGTGTAACCTGGTTTCTTGTACCCAAAGTAAAATAAAATTTATTAGATAAATCTAAAAAACTACTTTAAGGCAAGAAGATAGTGTAGGCCAATGCTGAAACAAAACTATTGAAGGATAAGACCCACCCACCCCTGGCCTTTTCCTAACAACTACCTGATACTGTTGCCCAAGAGAAGGAGGAAAGACCTTCAAAGGATCATAGACAAGAAGGTAGGAATACAAAAGCTGGAGAGAAGCTGTTCTGTAAGATTCCCCTCTCGGGCCCCAGATGGTGTAAGGATTAAGAACCCTCTGAAGATCCAGGTCAGTAACTAAGTCTCCTCTTTGTCAATTTCCCAGAGGTCCTGCAAGACTTCTGACCAGGATTGCACTAAGATCTCCTGTCCCAGCTGTCATAAGGACACAATATTAGTTCTGAAGTTCCTTCTCCACATGAATTCTCCTGAATTCCTACATGTGTGTTCTATGATTTTACTAAATACATGTTCAAAATTATCTTCCTTAGAAAAACTAAGGGCAGAGCATATTTTGTTTTTACCACTTCCAATATCTTTCTACCCCCCCATCCTTTTAATTGTACCATAAATTTTTAATTTCTGTAAAATATCCTTTCATCAAGTTATCCCACTGCTGAATATTCTCTATAGCTTCCCATTTCCTTAAGGACAAAATATGTGGTATTTCTAGCAAAGGTGCTGTAGAATCTCTCTCTATACTACTGACCATTGACTTCTCCCCAAAAGCTACCTTACACTCTAGACTGCTTATTATTGCATTCTTTTGACAACACGTTTAGCTAATCTCTATCCTAAGCCTTTGATCATGCAATTCTTTCCCCTGAAATGCCTTTCCCTTCTTTTCCAGTCAACTCCTGCCAATTCTTTAAAAAGGGAGTCATGTAACATGAGCTGGGGAGTCTTGCTGATCAGTTCTGACTATGTTGACCTTCACCTACCCACACCACTCATTTTGGCCATTTATATATATTAGCATTCATTCTGATATACATGCTTATGTGTATGATTTATATTTCTAATTATATTGGTTCTTCATAGAAAACAGGTATTATTCTTACATATTTTTTCTTAACATGGAGTATAGCAAGCACTTGATAAATACTTCTTCTAGAAGAATAAACTAGTGAGTCAATGTGTAGTTTGATTTTAGATGAAGTGAAAACCGAGGTCAGAACAGAGATCTAAGTAGGTCAGATCAACTGAGACGCCTCTCACACCCTACATCTTCACTGCTGAATGTCCACGTAATAACTCCAAATCCTTAAACACATTGTACAAGCAAATCAAATGTGAAATTACTCCACAGAAAAAAAATACATGAGAATAAAACTGAAGCGCCAGTTTTAACCTAACATATTTGAAAAAAAAATCAATTTTGGCTTATATATATCAAGTAATATTTTCTGATAATATACAGAAAAAATATATATTAAATGATTGCATATAATCAATTTAAAACTCCTGGAAGACTACTAAAAATGGAAAAATTAGCCACATATCATAGAATACACCTGTAGACCCAGCTACATGGGAGGCTGAGGCAGGGGGATCACTTGAGGCCAGGAGTTTGAGGTTGCAGTGAGCTGTGAGGACGCCTCTGCACTCTACCTGGGATGACAAAACAAGACTCTGTCTCAAAAATTAAAAAAAAAAAAATCTCAAAGAACAGAAGATACAGATTATTTTGTTAAAGATACTTGCATGTCAAAAATAGTTTAATTTTTGTAGGCAACAATTACTTCTGATCAAGTCATTATAATATGTAAATGTAAAAGTAGAAAGATTTAAGAGATCTGTAAAATAGAAACAATTTTATATTTCTGCCAGTCACTTAAGAAATATCTAATTGATAATATAAATCTTAATATACAATAACTGCATGTTTACTATATACTAACCCTTGTGCTATGAGGATTATCATTTGATCTTTTCAACAAATCCTTGAATTAGATTCTGTTATTACTCCCATTTTATACCCGAGGATACTGAAGCTAGAGAAGCTAAGCAATTTGCTCAAAGTCACACACTCAGTAGGGACAGATACAAACCCCGGCTCAGCTGCACTGCAGGAACAAGCAGTGTCACACAGCCTCCTCCGTCCAGGCAGGTGGCATGACAGTGATGTGTGACATCATGATCATGGCAATCTTATGGTTGTAAAGTGAATCCCTGCTCCACACAGAAAAATGGAGAATTGTGTACCTTTTCAAAATATCCAGTCTCAGCTAGGATCTATTTTAACATTCCTGCTTTATTGCTCATTTCAGCATCTCTATACCCTTCATCAATAGACCTAATAGACTTCAACCGTTCCACCAGTTTATGAAGAACTGGGTAAGAAAGAGAACGTATCCCTGTTGATATTTCAATCCCAACTGAAATATGGAGAAAACAGCAGATATAAAAAGAAAACCAAATCCTGAAGATCTGTTATCTCGGGAAACGAGTAATACGGTGAACTTCCTCAAACCAACAGCCTGGGAAGGAAATTTCAAGCATTCAAAGTACTATATATTGATGTTCAGTTGCCACATAAAACTGACAGAAATGGAATCTTATACACACTAAGTGTGACCTTAATTTATTCATGAAGCTATATCTTCATCAAGAGACAGATGGTTTCTACTTAGATTATTTATTCCTTCATGTACTCTATATACTTATTTCCTTACTTTTGCCTCAATTGATAAAGAATTTGACATAATTGCATGATCTATAAATATTCTTTACATATCTAAGTGATGGTTTAATTACTTGATGGTATTATTTAGCTTTTATTCCTCTACTTTCTATTTTGAAAAATTCCAAAGCTATAGGAAATTGAATGAAGAGGTCAGTGAACAGTGTACATCCCCCACCAGGACCCACGAGTTGTTAACCTCATCTCACTTTTGCTTTCTCTCTCTGTATCCTTCTCTCACACACAGACATGTGCTCTGTGACAAAATCACTTGAAAATAAGTTAAATACCGTCATACCTCACCACTACTCGCATCATATGCAAATCTTAAGATTAAGAACACTGTCTTCAATGAGCATACCACCATTATCATACCCAACACATGTAACACGGATACAATATTTTTTAATACATAGCCCATACTCAGTTTTCCCCGATTGTCTATAAAAGGTCCTTTCTAGCTGAATTTTAAATGCAAGATCCCCTCCATGATCACACATTCCATTTAATTTTTTTTTGTCTTTTTTGTGCTCTTTATCCTGATTTTTGTCCATTTAAGTTTTTCATGGCATCAACATATTTTGTAGAGTTCAGATCAATATCTTAGAGAATGTCCTATGATCTGTGTTTGTCTGAGTGTCCCTGTCATTATTTGATGTGCGGTAATCTATTATTATAACTTTTTCATGTTTATGTTGTCTCAGATTTAGCCAGTCAAGTGGAGGTTCCTGTGTCTTTTTCCTTCCTTTTTTAATGTTCCCATTACATCCCTTTTGGCGATTTCTTGCTTTCTGTGTTTATCTCATGCAAGGCCTGGAATTATCTGGTACCCCAGGGATTCGTGGTTCCTTTTAGTGGGAGTAGTATTTAGAAACTAATGTAACCCTGCTTACAAGGTGTCAGGTGTCAACGTGTCATAGCCCTTTCTGTGGACAGAGTTAAGAAAGAGACTCTATTACACTTGCCAGTTCATTACAATAGATGATCCATTTAGAATTGATTATAATGCATGCTATAAATATAGATTCTATTTTTCCCTTTTCCAAAATTATCCAGTTGTTCAACACATTTAAAGTCTACCTTGTTCATAATAATTTAATATATAAATTTATCACCTACCTGTTTTCTATATTTACTTCAGTCTAATTTCTATATATACTTGGGTCTGCTTCTGAAATTTCTATTCTTTGCAATGGCCTATCTATTCATGTGCCAGCATATTCTTTTTAAAAAAAAAGTAAACAAATTGACTCAAAAAATTTGTAAAACAACTAGGCTCAGCACCTGTGGCTCAAGTGGCTAAGGTGCCAGCCACATATACCTAAAGTAGTGGGTTTGAATCCAGCCTGGGCCCACCAAACAATAATGATGGCTGCAACCAAATAATAGCTAGGCATTGTGGTGGGCACCTGTGGTCCCAACTACTTGGGAAGTTGAGGCAGGAGACTCACTTGAGCCCAGGAGTTGGAGGTTGCTGTGAGCTGTGATGTCACAGCACTCTACCCAGGGGGACAGTTTGAGGCTCTGTCTCAAAAAAAAAAAAAACTAGTAACAGATATTGTGCTCTTGTTACCAACTTTCTTTTTTTTTGTTGTTGTTATAAATTTTCGTTTTATTTTTGTATTATTTTTATTTTATTTTATTATTATTTTTTTTTTTCTTTGCAGTTTTTGGCCAGGGTGGGGTTTGAACCTGCCAACTCTGGAATATGGGGCCAGTGCCCTAATCCTTTAAGCCATAGATGCCACCCTTGTTACCAACTTTCAATTCAACATCAAGACTAAATGTTTGAAAACCAACCATTATCGAAAGAAATATCAAAGGTGTAAGAAGTCTGGGCATTCACAGGATGTGGGCCTGGGCTCATCTTATCAAGAGCACCTGCAGGTTTGTCAGACTGTAGAATCTCCTGTCCTACGCCCCAGGCCTTTTGCCTTAGAAACCACAGCTGGCACCACACAATCTATGCTTTGACCTATCCTCCAGGTGATTCTGATGCACATTCAAGTTTAGGAACAACTAGTCTAGTTTACCTTGACTTCCCTCATCGTTCAATTCTATCTTCTGGTCCATGTCTTGGGGTCTCTCTGTGGATGTCCTGTCCAGGAATAACCATTTCCTAAGTCAGGAGTTAGACGGCCAGCTATATTCTGGAGCATGTTTTGAACATCTCCTCAATATCTTAGTAGTTTCATATATTGTGTGTCCGCCTCCCCAAAGGAGATTTACAAAATGTTAAATTTCTCACACTTCCTTGCTCCTAGTGTGTGAGCATGTGGCCTAGATGACACTATATGCATTCAAGTGAGAACTGGACATGGAAGGTGCAGCATGAACTTGAACTGATGGCCACAAACATAAAGTGGTCTGTGGCTCAGTGGTGCAGATGTCCAGTTCTTTGGGAACTGGGGCAGAGCTTCTGTAGCCTCGTCGGTGCCACCTGATAAGCTGTGGCAATGATGGTGTTTTTACTAAAACAGTTTCTCACCACATGATTGGCTGTTGTTCCTGCCTTCATTGTTCCCAACCAGCTGAGTAGCAAGTACCAAACTGATTCTTTGCCCCTGGTATGATATTCTTCTAATGATAGAAGCTTTAGGTTAATAGATATTAAATACATTCAACATATGATACACATTAGTATATGTTTCATTAATTCTTCCTGCACTTACTTTTCAGGATCTTTGGTCCATCTTTATTTTTTTCCATATGAATATTTGAGCATTTTATTTTTAAATAGCTTCAAATATCTATAAAAGTTGTTGAAATAACACAGCCTGCTATATACACTTTATCCATAACAAGCACTATGTCAAGATAGCTGCTGCTTCAAACCTCTAACATGGCCGGGCGCAGTGGTTCACACCTGTAATCCCAGCACTCTGCGAGGGCAGGTGGACTGCCTGAGCTCATGGGTTCAAGACCAGCCTGAGCCAGAGTAAGACCCTGCCTCTAAAAATAGCCAGACACTGTGGCAGGTGCCTGTAGTCCCAGCTACTTGGGAGCCTGAGGCAAGAGGATCTCTTGAGATGAGGAGTCTGAGGTTGCTGTGAACTATAATGCCATGGCACTCTACCAAGGGTAACAAAGTGAGACTCTGTCTCCAGAAAAAAAACAAACAGAAAAAAACCTTTTAACATAATTTAGTGGCTCTGAGTTTTAGAAGTTCCGAATTATAGTTTACTCAGATCCTGATTATCAAATCAATACTTTTTTTATTAGATCATAATTGTGTACATTAATTGTATCATAGGATACAATGTGTTGCTTCCATATGCAGTTTGGAAAACTCTCATCCAACTGGCTAACATAGCCATCATGTCTTTCTCATAATTGTTCTGTTAAGACATTCATATTCGACCTTTAGACAAATTCACATGTACCCTAATAGGATAAATCATAGGCGTAACAATTATGATCTAATAAAAAAAAAAGATAAAATTTAAAAAAAAAAATTCTTGTTCTCTAGGGGGTACCTGGTGCAGTAGCAGTGGAAAATACTCTTGTTTGCCTAAACTTAAGAAAGAGTTTCCTAGATTATTGGGACTTTTTTTTTTCAATGTAGGACATCATTGCCAGGAACACATCCAAAGAGAGAATGAGAGTTATTGTTTCTTTTTCTAAAGTAAACATTTACTGTTATAAATTTTCTTCTATGTGCCAAAAATAAATAAATAAATAAATAAAAATAAAAATAAAAACATCAATACTTACAGTCCTGGGAGTTTTTGACTTAATTATTAGGTGAATCTAAAAACTTGTAAGAGTTGAGAATATTGTGCATCAATATTAAAGATAAGTAGTTTTTAATTACTTCATAGTCAGACAACTTTAACAGAAAAATTATTTCCATTTCTGCACTTTACCTTCCAATCCTTGTCCACATGCTTGTGTTTTTTAGTGTAGCCCAAGATACATCTAATTTGCACTGTGTTTTTATTTAATCATTATCAAATTCTTTCTCCAAGTTGATATGTAATTTGCATAATTGTCATTTTGGAAGACTGAAAATACTCTGAAATGTGTTAACATTACCTTAGCTCCCACTAGACACTAAATTTTGTCCCATGTACTTCCCACAAAATCTCACCTTGTCACAGATGCACCAAAGGTAACCGCTATTCTAAATGTGCACCTGTCATCCCTATTTCTTTATTTTTCCTAAAAATGTAGAAATGTGTGTATTTCCAAGCAGTGTTTAGTATTGCTTGGCATACTTTTAAGCTTTATCAGAATAATATCATAATATATGTATTTCTCTACACCTTACATTTCTTGCTCAAAATCAAGTCGTAAAAATTATCCAGGTGGATATATAACATATTGCTCTAGTTTTTAATTTCATTGCAATACATCATTCCACTATTTGACTACACCACAGTGAATTTATGCATTCTTCTCTTGTTGAATACTTACATTGTTTCTAATTTTTGCAATTACAAATACTATAATCATTCCTGTAAATACAGCCTTGTGTGCTTGGGTGGGAGTTTCGCTAAGATACGAATGCAGGAGTGGATTACTAAGTCATAGGATATTATATCTTCAAGTTTTCTAGTTATTGCCATATTGTGCAAGACAATTGTTCCATTTATTCTCTCCAGGTAAATTCTGACACTATAATAATAGGTATCTTCTTACATGTAATTGTTTACCAACCTGATGGGTATTTCATTTTGGTTTTACTTTGCAATTTTCTAATCACTAGTGGAGTTAAGCACTTTTTTGAATATTTATTGGCTGCTTATGATTCCTCTTCAGAAAATTACATGTATTTTTTCCCATTTTTCAGACAGTTTTGGCCTTTTCTGATTAATGTGAAGGCGTTTACACACACACACATCACACACTTTTTTTAACCCAAAACCCAGTTGGAGACAAAATGTTTTCCTCTTCCTTTATTATCGCATGGAGATTTCCCGCTCACTAAATTTCATGGAAGATCAGATGTATAGTACGCAAATATATTTTCTGCCATTCCATAGGTTATCTATTCGCTCTACTGATTATTTCCTTTGATGTGCAGAATCTTTTTAATTTAATCAAGCAACAATTATTGATTGATTGATGCTGTGATTGTCAATGGAGTCTTCTTATTCTTTCCCAATGCCTAAAAGAGTTTTTTCAGCATTTTCTTATAGTTTCATGCCTTAAATTTAAGTCTGCTATCCATCACGAATTAATTTTTTTGAGTGGTCAGAGGTATTGATTCTGTTTCAATCTTCTATATGTGACTATGCAATTTTCCTAGCACCATTTATTGACTAGGGATTCTTTTCCCCAGTGTATATTATTGTCTGTTTTGTCACAGATCAGTTGGCAATACATGGATAGTTTTATATCTAGGTTCTCCTTTCTGTTCCATTGGTCTGTGTCTCTATGTTTGTGCCAGTGTTATGCTATTTTGGTTACCGTAGTCTTGTAATATAGTTTAAAGTCTGATAAATTGATACCTCCAGATGTGTTTCTTAAGGTTGCTTTGACTATTTAGGCTCTTTTCTGGTTCCATATGAAGTGTAGAATTATTTTTTCTAGATCTGTGAAAAACGACATTGGTATCTTAATGGGATTGCATTTGATAGCCTGAAAATTTTAACAATGTTAATTCTACCAATCCATGAGCATGATATGTTTCCCATTTGTTTACATCATCTGGAATTCCCTTCCTCAGTGATTCATAGTTCTCTTTGTAGAGATCTTTGACCTCCTCTGCTAAATATATTCCTAGGTATTTTATTTTTTTTGCAGCTATTGTGAAAGGCATTGAGGCTTTGATTTAATTCTCAGTTTGACTATTATTAGTGTATAGCAATGCTACTAATTTGTGTACATTGATTTTTGTAACCTGAGACTTTGATGTATTTATTTATCAACTCCTGAACTCTCTTGGTGGAATCTATGGTGTTTTCTAGACTTAAGAACATATCATAGGCAAAGAATTATACTTTAATCTCTTCTTTCTCAATTTGAATACCCTTATTATCTTCTAGATTGTTTTTAATATTTTTGGATTTATAGAAATGCCTCAAACATTCTTATGAATATATTATTATACCTACATGACAATATTTCTGTTCAATATATCTAAAAGTAGATTTGCTATTTCAATGGGTATGTGTGCTTTTTAGTTCACCAAAAACTGAATAAATTTACATTTTCATAAATACTAAATGAGTGACTGATTTCCATAGCCTTAACAATACTAAATCTGATCAATCTTCATATGGCATTTATTTTTCTTCTCCTTGTGTTGAATTGACTTTGCCTGTATTATTTTTTATTGCATTGTATGTTTTGTTTTCTTATTCCTTTGAAAATGTTGTTTTATTATCCAGATAATAATCTGATTCAAATTTTCTTCCCATCTTTCATTTTTATTCACAAATACATTTTCCATACAAAAGTTTCAAATTTCTGTCACTTTAAGTCTGATATCTAACCATCATTTTTTATTCCCCAAAACAGAAATGTCACACTACATTTTCATATAATACCGTTTGAGTTTTAAAAATCCACCCAGCTATTTTTGTGTCATATAAGGCAAATATCAAAGTTATGTTCAAATCAATTACCAATTACCCGAATGTCATTTAATAGTCTATATTTCTCTTAATGCCTTGAAATCTTATTCTTATAGATATCTATATATATGAGTATGTTTGTACATGCCTTCATGTGATATAAAATTTTTACTCTGCTCATTTATCTATTCACTTTTTCCAAATCTAGTGCCATGCTGTTTTGATTATTATGACTTTATAATATGTTTTGATATCCTGCAACTATGTATTTTGATGATTGGGATAAGACCCCACCAAAAAGGTGCCTCCTTTCAAAACTCTTTGTCTATTTATTATTCTGCATGTCCAGATGATTATTTTGTCAAGAGCTTTGAAAAGGGATTTTATTTTCTTATTTTCTAAATAGATACACATTTCCCTTAACCAAATTGGGTGCTTAAAGAATCCTTTATGATTCAATTAGAAATCTTAAAAGTTGAATTCCAGGGGAGAAATAAAAAGTAATAACAACAACAACAACAAAAATAACCACCACAATCACTTTTCTTTCAATTGCTTAAAAATCTGTGGGAGGTAGACAGGCTGAATTCCTCATGGACCTTCCAATTCAAGGTAAAGTGCCCAGTCAGGGGAATGTCTACATAACTATCCCTGTGTGGGGAAATCAGCAATGCAGGTGAGCTGAGGCCATCACCTAGTAGCTTTGGATAGAGAAGCTGAGATGCCTGTCTAAAGAGATGAGGCGTGCTCTCCCCACCCCCAACACCACCACACTTGCACTGTTGTCTGGTCACCTCAGATGTTCCATTACCCTATGTCCTTGCTAACCATTTACTCAACCTTCTTGGGGGCTGTAATCTCCCCTCTCTCTCATTCTTATCCTCACTGCTGTGCATTGTTATATGTATACTCTGTTACATACCCAATACAAAAATTCCAAGAAACAGGACAGGTGCTGCATTGTTCTCATGCTGTCACCACACTCATGAAACAGTGTATGCCCTTACATACACACTTCCTGTTTTATGCTCTTAGTGTAAGTTATGTGACTTCCTCAAGACCATCTCCCTTGCTGACCACTGTCCCAGGTTGGAGTCCACTAGATGCCCAACAAAAAACATCATCTCATATGTCCCTTTGAACAACCCAGCAAACATTGTTTTGTTAAACTCATTTTAAGAGTGTAGAAATTGAAGTTTAGAGAACTTTATCAGGTGGGAGACTACCCAGCTAGAAAAGGAATGAAACAAGGATTATAAGTGACTCTCAAGCTAAAACATTTAACCCTTTTAGTGTATCTTGTCTCTAGAACAGCAGTTCCCAAATTGCTGTCCCTGGACTAGTAGCATCAGAATGGCTCAGGAAATTGCTGGAAATGCAAGTTCTATAGCCTACCAAAGCCTACCAAATTAGAAATTCTGGGGCTGTGATCCAGCAACCTGGATCACAGGCAAAGTTTGAGAACCACCGATCTTGAATCTAAAGACTGGTGAGTAATAAGAGAGTTCAAGAAACAGAGAAAAAGGGGAAAACAACTGAAAAGAACCACAGTCATTAAAATGAATCAGAAGAAATGCTCAGACATATTTTCATTAAATGACCATCGTGTTGGTAATAAAAATAGTGACTACACAGCCCAGAAGGAAAATACAAACTAAAAACTGCTTAGCTAAAAGGTGTCCCTGAGACGCTGCAGATCAGAAAAACTGAGAAAACCATTGAGGTAGAGTTTATAAAAATATGAGGTATGTCATCCCATTTCCCTAAGCTCTATAATCAAAAAAATGTGTTAGTAACCCTTAGCTAAGACACAAATGCCTGTTCACATGTGTTTTGATCTCTTTCAGAGGCCAGACCATAAACGGGTACCAGACCCAGCACTTGAATGAGGAAGAAGCTTGGAAAACTTCTAAGAATAAGAGGAAACACGGAGAGATAAGAGGAAGTTGTCAAGAAAGGGCAGCCCAAAGCAGCCCTGCCGCTGGGAGGCGGAGGAGAAGGGGTGAGGGCCCAGGGAACCAGGAGAGGCTGCCAGATTGGACACTGAGGAGGCGGGGCCAGCAGCACCATCTGGGGTGGTGAGGTGAGCCATATGCCCTGGGCATTTGGGGCCTTCCACAGCCGCCTCTGTGATTAAAAAGGGAACAAAAAATAACTTTTGCATTACTATTTTCAAACTGGATACATTTACCATTATTTGCAGCAGGGTAGTTTGGCCAAATTCTCATTTAGTAAAATTAGTGCATCGAACCAGCTGGATTTGCCGGTGCAAAGAGGATTTGGTGGGTTCAGGTGTTCAGCCCCTTTGTCCGAATTACCTATTAATTAAGATAATTAGCCTTTCAGTTGAGTATCCTGTCAGGATTAGGGATAAATTCTTGAAGAAGACTGACTGTAAAAGGCACCGACTCAGATCGAATACATTTAAAATATCCCCTGGGTCTTTCATTCGGTAGTAAGGCACCTTCTTGGCTCAGAAAAATTCAGCCCACAAGATTTGTCCACATCAGCTTAGGAATAGGAAGACTGTTACTGTAGCACATCTGTACCAACCTCTTGGAATTTAAAGCAGCATTTCCAAGGTTTATTATTTGTATTGGTTTTAATAGGATTCTTTTATGAACCTTTTTAATGAGGAGTATTCAATTATTGCTTCCTGAAAACACAGCTATAATACCAGACTCGGCGCTGTGAGGCCTCTTTCAGTCTAAGTGTATGTGATCTGAATGGAAAATGAAAGAACCATTAAATAGCCATTTCTTGCCTTTGCCATATCCAGTTTCTGTCTGCTAATGTTGTTGGACTGTGGATACATGCAAACATTCCATCTTTCTAGTTTGGGAAAGCCACTGGAGTTTAACAACCAAAAAAAAAAGGTATTTAAGTATCAAAATCCACATGATGCTGTGCTTATGAGGTAAGGACTTTTTCAGACTCAAACCTTCTCCCTTTCCTTTAACAAATCAGAAAGGATGGGGCAGAAGTTTTCTAAGCCTGTGGGATGATTCATTAGAGACGGTGCCCCTGGCAAAGTTCAAGAATCCCAAAACAAACGTGCACCTTTCATATATAAAGCTCAATCTGGAGTTTATAACCGGGTGTGGTAACTGGGAACAGGCACCTCAAGGCACGACTCGAATACTCTGCTAAAGAAATCTCACTGATGACCCTGAAGGCAGAAACCCAAATTGTTAATCCATTTTTAATCACCGATTGGGAGAAACTTTGCACATTGTTGATAAAATAGAGCAGCATGTGACTCGAGTTGAAAGTGTTCCTTGCCTTTTGTGCATATTTAACTACAGCTCTGAAAGCTCTCACGAGCTCATGTACAGAGTAGATAACATTTCATTTTTAGGAATGATGGCAGGGAATGTTCACAGATTAGGAGGTTCTAGAGGCCCTCCTTGAAATAATGGTTGGGGCAGAGAGAACACGTTTATCTCCACCAAATCTGGCTTGTTGTCATCATGCCCTGATTAGCAATGCATAATAATCAAACTTAGAACTTTTATACAGAGGGAAGCACATTAACCCCTTAGTACCCAAACATGGGCCAGCTGATACTAGCCAATTTCCTACAGGCGGTGAAGTGTACTCACAGGAGAATTTCATTAACATCCACGGAGGCCTTCCTTTGGCATTTCGCTGTTACGTAGGGTTAGCACCATCCTGTGAAAGAATGACGGGAAACACAAATTAAAGAACATTACTTTCTTTGAACAAAGTCTAAACAGATGTTATTTCTGCAATAGGCGTACCGATGTGAATAAACTGTTTCTAGTTCTGAAATGGTCCCCAAGAAATAGGGTATAGAGAGTGAGGAAAGAGAACAAGGCAGCTGATTATGAGGCTCCCCCACCCAGACTCACCACAACTCCTCACCTCTATTTACCTGCCCCATCCCATCCTTTGATCCATTTTCTTAATCTTAGGTAAAATTCTATACCAATGCACCCCCAAGATGAGTCTCCTAACCTTCCAACTAGCTTATCTCCCTCCTATATAAAACCTGTGGCTCTGGTATGAGATATATCTTAGAGTAACTTAATCACAAATCTCGTAGCCAGAAAGTAGGAGATGCAGGATTTGACTCTGAGTCTTTCTGACTCCTGTGGTGGTAACCGAAGACACAATCTACGGGGGCCTTGATCCAGCAAAGGACATAAATATCAACTAACGATATACTCTTCAGAAGATCAGGTTTTCTATAAATAGTGAGCGTGCTTTACAGAGGCATCAAGACAAAGGTTCAAACAATGGAAATTCAGAGAATATGAACAGTATGTTCTTTGAGATTACTCAGCTGGCATGAAACATACACATTTAAATGATCAGCATCAGCAATGGAAGTCAAAGAGTTTGTTGAGCTTTTGAATTTATTTTTTGCAATTGGATGAATCCCTCAGTAGATTTTGGGGGGGGGGTTCTGGTTGCAAAACATAGAAACCCACTTAATCCAGTAAGGACAAAAGACACACAAAAAGGACAAAATGTTATGAGGATATCAGGGTATGTCATGGAACCAAAGGCATCACCGAAGACCAGGACCATCAAAGGAAACCATGGCAACTACCCTGCTGGCGTCTGTTACACTCTCTCCAGCCAGGTGGGCTCATCACTTCATCTCTCAGCACGTGGGCTTCTCTTTCTCTTTCTCTGAAAACCAGTGTGACTCCACATGACTGCCACAGTGGCAGCCTCTACTCAGGAATTTGTGTGGCCTCAACTAAGACAACAGAAGGAATCAGCGAGGATATCTGAATACCAATTCCAAATTCCTGGCAAAAAGACTAAGTGGACCCAACTCATTCCAGTCTGCTGTGGCCAGAGAAGAAGAGCCACATACAAGCACTGTTGTTAGGCCTGCTGGTGTGGGTGGTCAGAGAGAGCGCGGCTCTTAGGGGAGGACGGCTGTGGGCTGGGCAGGTGCCCTAACAGGCATCTACTAAAATGAAGCTCATTATTAAAACCCTGCAAAGTTGGAGAATAGATAAAACTTATGTTCAATTTTGTGAATAAAATTAGTAAAATGGGGTTATTTCAAGAGTATGACAACTCTATTTGTCAAGAGTTCCCTTTTAAAAATAAAAAAAGTCTCCCACTGTAACGAGAGGAGCTGAGAAGGCTGTGGAGGAAAGGGGGTGTCCACACGGATTTTTAATATCAGCACAACTTCCCCTTCATTTGAGGAAAACCCCAATGTAATTAAAGGAAAAGGCCCAAAGACCCTTTCTAGAAAGCTCAGAACAATCCCTCCCCCCCAAAAAGGAAAATAATCCTCCACATTTTTTCCTACTCTTTGACTTTTTCATAAGTAATCAGCTGAGCTCAGCCAGAAAAACATTTGCAGTATTCAATGTCCAGAAATAGGAGTGGAGAAGAGCTTTTTTTTCAAGACAAGAGACGTCTCACAGTCTCTAAAAAGGTATTTCCCACAGAATTTATTATCATTTTCTGGTTCTGAAGAGTATGTTAGATTATTACCTTGACTCTGACTCTGGGACGTTGTGCCAAATGAGAAGTCCAGCATCTCTACTGCCCACGTATTTCAGTTGAGGATTAATCAGACAATCTCTGAAAATTAAAATGTGGTCTGTAGCATGAGAAAAGATTATACCCTCATTACCCGCGGGTGATCTCTCCCCCTCAAAAAGTAGATTGTCTGAAAAGAGATACAGCTTCCAACTTTCACCTACATTTCTGAAAGCTAGAGAAACACGTTAGCAACCGAATCCATATTTTATCTGCGTAGGTGAGACCAGAAGATAGTGTGGAATAATGTGCCGATTTACATGGGATTCACCCAAAGGTACCTTGCAAAATAAGGTGAGAAAAAGGAAAAGAACAAACTAGCACAATAGTCAACTTATTACATAACATATTTTTTAGTCTTTATTTTGCAGCCTGCCCAACTTTCATAATTAAGTCAAAGAAAGCGCTTCTACTGAAAAACTTTTTTTGAATAGCTCTTGTGGCTACAAATATCTTCTTAGTAATAATCTCTGCGACTTCCATCCCTGAGTCCTAAACAAGACTCCGAAATTACTTTTCCTACCGCCGCCATTTATGCTTCCTTGGGGGAGCTGGTTTTTGTTTTGTTTTCCCAAGGCTCCTATAAACATTTGGGAAGTCCCTCGACTTTGTCTTTATTCTCATAGGACAAAACATGTATATATAAATATATGCATAGAATAAGAACAGACTTTACAACTTCTTTAGAGTTAAAGCTTTTCTCCCCTTCCGTCCCCCTCTGCCCCATCCCTGCCGTTTATCCTGCTCTGGGCAGCAGCCTGCAGTGGGAAAGGGGGATGCTGAGAACTGTCTTTTCTCTTTCCCCACCTGGCACTTCTTCTCCTCCCAGCCCCTCACTAATCTACCTTTTCCTCCCCCGAGTTGAAGGTGGGGAGGTAGGAGAGGAAAAGACGTCAGGGCCGGCTCTTGTCTGACTGTTGTCCTGGTTCTTTGGCTCCGTGCTCTGAAGAATCACTAGCAGGGCTGGGGCTATGGAGTGATTGCAGACAGGAAGCAACTCCTCACAAACGGCTTTAGAAAGGGGAGCAGTCTCCACCAGGGGAGGAGAAAGGTTCTAAGGACTCCCAGGTGGCTTCCTTTTCAGGAGGGCTGGCGGCAGGTGTGGGATGCTGCCCGATGACTGACAGGTGTGCTGCAGTTTCCTGCAGTCCTTTCTCCTGACTGGTCCCCAGCTTCTCGGCACATAGGAACCGCCCTCCCTGCCTGTACCGGTCCCCTGCAGGTTTATTCCCTGCCCTAACAGTCACTAGCTTTTCTTTGTCCCCACCTGGCACTTCCCCTTCTCCCAGCCTGTCACTGAGCTACCTGTTCCTACTCCAGGTTGAAGGTGGGGAGGTAGAGGAGGGGACATTCAAGGAAGATCACATTTTTATCGTATTGCCAAAGCGATATAATTTTGATGCTGAGTTTGGCAGATGTTTAAAGCTGGACTTTCACATCTTGTGGATTCCTGAGAGCCCCTTGACATCCCACCACCTTTGGGTTTTTTCTCCAGTAATTTCCTTAATATCCCAGCCTCCTCCTTCTGTTGCCCTCTTGGGAAAGATTCAAGACAATCCTCTTCCAACTCTGCAGGTGCGACCTCGTCAAAACCAGAGGGAATACTAGGGCATCCCGAGCTAGGCTAAGTCTGCAATAGTCTGGTCACAAACCATTAAAACCCCAATTCCTGAGCAGCCTCCTGCCATTGTATCTATCTGTCTTCTCTCCACAGTCACAGCCAGAAAGCCATACGACCATGTGGATATTTGGGGGTGATAAGTTGAACAGCAGCTTTTTAAAAAAGTATGTCTAGCTCTCCACAGGGGTCCGCTGAAACTGCTTTCCCTAAAATTGAAAAGAGAGCACCCTCTTACTCCTGTCCTACATGACTGGGGAAACTCAAAACATGCTAAGGACCCTCTAAAAACTCGTCTTCAAGACTCCAACCTGACCCTCCCATGCTCTTTACCAGGGAGAGGAACTAACAGGAGCCTGACATGATTCTCCAGAAAGATTTCACAATGGTTTACTACTTTACTCTCAGATGCAGAGTAGCCCTCTGCCCACACTAAAGGTATGGCTGAAAGTGAAACATAGCTTCATTTAAAATTCTATCATGGGAACACAGACAACATGTATACTGCTGCTTCTATAAGACAGCCTTCCAGAGGCCTTTTGAAAGGACCCTCAAGGCTCTTCAGAGTTTTCAGGTACTTCACATCCATTACAGCATTTGAAATGTCTCTGTAAGGTAGGGAGGATGGGTACTAACAGAGGCCCTCAAAGAGGTGGAAGCAACTTGTTCAGATCTCTGTACTAGAAATTTCTTCTGACCACAAATCCAGTGCCCAAAGATCAACTTAAAAAGTTTGGAAGCAAGAGGCATTGTCTGATCAAATAGAATTAAAAGCCCCAATATTGAATAAGATACTACCAAACTATAAAAGGCTCTTGAAAAACAACTACCCCCTCCCTGGTCTATTGAACCTATTGGAAGTCTAGATATATACATTTTTTTGAAAAGCTTTCCAGGTGTTATTTGTCTGATATATAACCTTCCATTTTCTCTCCTTCAACTTCCCTCCTCTCTGTCATCCCAACCCTACTACCTGCTCAAGAATCACTACCCTAATAGGTCTGAGAAAATGGTGGTAGTGAATTAAGAAAGTTAACCAAAACTTGTTGAAACAAAACGGTATTTGCAACCCAGAAAGGCCTAGTAGTTTGGATACACAGTCCGTATTCACCTGCTAATCTCTCAAGCTTTGTACATTTGTTAGGGTGAAAGATGTATAGAGCATGAAGAACCAAGGGATAAAAAACAAGCCAGAGTCCAGCTATGGCCATTAATCACGATGTACTTAACTACCAAGCACTCCTTAAAGTATTTCCTAAACTAGACCCAAGATAAAGAGGTAGCTGCCTATGACCTTTCTCCTGTCCTTACATTTAATTTCCTTTTGTTTTTCTCTTTCATTTTTTTGTCCTGCCAAGTTGCAGCATTAAAAGAGATTGAAGAAAGCAATCCAAGGAAAGAATTTAGGTGCTAACAATTATATTTGACTTAGGGATTCTTTAACACACAAATCTTAACTCTATCAGAATATTCAGAGCACACTTTGTAACAGAAGACTCAGAAGAGAGAATGAGGAAGAATGATTTAATTTTGCCCATGTGCAGTACAGAGAATGTGTCAAGTTGTAGGAGGATATGGGTAAAAGAGAATGATGTCAGTAATTATGCATTCAATATACATCATAAGAATCTCGTGTATGGAAATGAAATGCCGCCCTAACAGAAAATCTAAAATACGAGCTACTGGTTCTGGGTTGGCAATGCGTGGAAGCCTGAAGGGGCCTAGGGAGACTGTGAGAATTTGAAAAAGGTAAAAAGTTTGGCAGTACCAACACCTGTGGCCAGGTGGAAACTAGAAAAGATACCTAATGAATTCATGAATCTGGCTAAGGAAAGGGACAGAGAGAGTGTGGAAGGCACCAACTTGCTTCTAGATGCTTATGACAACATATTGGAAAAGATTGATAAATTAAAAAAAGAAACCTATTAGTTTTCTGAAAGAATCTGGAGAAATTATAAAGACATGAAAAATTGCTTAGTTTCTAAAATCATGGTTACCAGCGGTCGGGAAGAATATCGGGGTAGAGGGCTGGGATGAAGGGGGGATAGTTAATGGGTGCAAAAATATAATTAGATAGTTAAATAGGATGAACAATATTTGATAGCACAACAAAGTGACTATAGCCAACGGAAAGTTATGATATACTTTAAAATAACTAAAGGAGTGGAATGTTCGTAACACAAAAATTGATAAAACACGAGGTGATACATACCTCAATTACCCTTTGATTTGGTTAATTCACATTGCACGTCTGCATCAAAACATCGCACGTACTCTATAAATATGTACAACTATTATGTACCCATAGTAATTAAAAATAATTTTTAAAAAATGATTGCTTAGCTTTTAAATAAAAATGATTTCTTATCTGCAGTGTCTCTCAGGAAAACATTCTCAGTGAAACAACTTCAAAGGCAAAGACAATTCCAGGCTTCCCTGAGCATGACTTCAGGGTAAAAATTTCAAGGCCTGGTTCTAAGACCATTCAGAAATATTTAAGAGTGTGCCCAGTAGGACTTCAAAGACTCTTTAAGGATATGCTTCATAGACCTTTCCAGTTAAGCAACAGGGCTTTTTAGAGTCCCAAGGGCATTATTGTATAGTGGATTCACAGCTGCCAAATTTAGAGAAAGAACTATCTAAGAAAAAGATATTGGCATGGTTTTTGTCTACGAAATTTATTACAAGTGATACTTTAAAAAAATCCAAAAGTTTAGAAAATAATTTTATTAGCTTAGACCAGAAGGGACAGAGATAGTTCAGAATGAATGGATCAACAAATTGTGGTATATGTATGCCATGGAATACTAGTCAGCCATTAAGAAAAATGGAGACTTTACATCTTTTACATTTACCTGGATGGTGTTGAAGCACATTCTTCTTAGTTAAGTATTGCAAGAATGAAAAAATAAATATCCAATGTACTCAATAATAATATGAACCACTATAAAGAATGACATGCTCAAATGAATAATAAAACACAAATATAATCTAGTATGGGGAAGGGAAGGAGGGAGGCAGAAGGAGGGAGGGTGGGCATGTGGTGGGATCTCACCTGATGTGCACATTGTGAGGGTGTATGACATGCTCCCCAGTGAGGGGCTCTTTTACAACTGAAACTACCCTGGAAGTGAGAACCATGTAACCAGTGAGAACCATGTAATCTAAAAATGTGTACCCTCATATTAACTTGAAATAAATTTTAAAAAGAATGAAAAGATACTGTTGGATCCCGACATCCTCTGGGCAAGAAGCAGGGTGAGAAAACCATTGAGCTCCAAACATAGGTTAGATAGAAGAGGAAGGATCGTGCTGGCAGAACTAAAATCCCAGAGGATTGAGCCAAGAACCACAGAAAAGTCTTCCCAAAGAGCAAGGAAGGGCCGTGATCAAGGAACTGGCAAAATTGCTCGGCTGGACTTTGGAGATGCTGTGGACTAGTGCCTGCTAGGTAGCTGCCCAATCTTTTGAGAAAGAAGCATGTCTATTGAGGTCACCCTCTCTCGGAGCCACCATTGGGTGTTGTGGGAGTTAAAACACATCTCTTTAGTTCACAGAGAGAAAGGGACTTTACTTGAAGAACTGTGCTTAAAGAAATTGACTGTCCTCAAAGAATTGCACTTAAGAAGTCTTGTCTGTGCCTTGCCCTAATTTAGATGAGATCCTGGTCTTTGAGCTGATAGCAGGAGGTAGCCAGGTAGTAAATATTTTAGATTTGCAGGCCATAGGTCTCTGTCACAATTACTCAACTCTGCTGCTGTATGGTGAAAACAGCCACAGACAATATATAAATTAGTAGGCATGGCTGTGTTCCAATAAAACTTGACTTAAGAAAATAAGTGGAAGGCCGTCATTTGCCAAGCCCAGATGTGATGGGATATTTTGGTGATCTGGAATGGCAATATTTTACATGTGAGATTTACATTTACATGTAAATCAGTTGTGGCCAAAAGGGTGGACAATATGGGGAGATTCAAAATGACCATGAATTCTTTGACACTTCTCCTTTAGAATCTTTGGAGACACTAGGACTGCATCAACTAACAGAAGAGAGAAGGGACACGCTGGAGTCCTTGCCTCTGAGACACTGGCAGCTTCCACAGCCTGGAACTTTTGCCTTTGGAGCCCTGTAAGGAATTCCAACTACCTACTGGAGAGACCACGTGGAGAGACCCTTGGGTTATCTGGTGAGGGAGAGGGGCTCAGCAGAGCCATTATGATCAAGATGACCCTCTAGACCAGGCTAGTCACCAGTCAAATACGACCACATGACCTCAGTCAACACAGCCTGGAGCCAAAGAATCACCCACCCAAGATCTGCTCAAATACTGAACCACAAAGTTATGAGATATGTTAAAGCAATTGTCTTTAAAGCTTCTAAGTTCTGGACCTGTCTTTTTTAACAGGAAATAGAGTGTGAGTGTGTGCAGGCAAAACAGTTTAGGGATTACAAGGAAATTTTAAATTTAGGATTTTCACTTGTTTTTCAGGATTTGTTATATTTTTCAAACTTTAAAATAAGCTTGAAAATTTTTCTCCTGACCTCTCCCCCACCCCCAGGGGGGAAAAAAAGGCAAGAAAAAGGAAACAAAGCAATGGGGAGGCGAGCTGGAGGACTCACACAGAAGTAAGTGGCACAGCCAAAATGACCGTAAGGGAGAGCAATTATTTTTGCAGCTCCAGGAGAGAAAGGCCACACAAGAAGCCTGACACAGGAACTTTACCAGAGCCTGGAGGAAAGTCAATTAAGAGCTGGCTGTGGAAAAGGAGGAAAAGAGGAAGGTATTTTTAAATGTGACCTACGAATGGATGGAACTTGCTCCTCTCCCCTTCTGCATTGTGTTCACAGAGATGTGAAAAGGTCACAGGAATTGTACCCTATAGCAGCAAAACTCTTCCTCCGTTTCTCTGTCTCCCTCCTAAATCAGGGACCGAAAGAAAGGAACAGAAGAACAGGAAGACTTTAGCAGTTGGTTAGACTCCCAAGGACAATATCTGTGTTTTGTTTTTTGCAAGATGGATTCGTTTGTTGGGATAATATTTAAACACTTGAGCGTCCAAAAATGTAGGCCACCCGCTCTTATCTATAACACTGTCCACCCCAGCACCATTCTTTTCTTTGAAGACATAAAGTTTTTCTGCCATACTTTATCAAAGGTAAAAGGCTAATAGATATTCTAGGGGTGTACCGATTCTACCTTTGGTGTTTTTTTGGCCAGGGAAAGAAGCTATCCTCTCAGCAAAATGCCCAGGAATTCTATACACTTACCATATCCTAATAAGCGATCTAGGACACATGGCAAATACATTATCTGTATTCTAAGACATTAACTTTTAAAAGCAAATATTTGGCCCATTTTGCAGCACCCCTATTTTTTAAAATGTTGCATCTCGTTTTTCTCCATCTGTACTCACAAAGCAACAATACAAAGAATCTGTACAACCCGTGGCTTATTGACAGGCCCGGAAGTTTATATTCCTGCTTTGATTCTCCAGAAAAAGGGAGAGGAGCCATCTTAAGGAAGGACAGCAGAATGCATGGAAAACTAATAAAAAGGACAGGACAGTGCCCCAAAGATGTGAATACATTGTGATTTCCATTATAAATAAAGTCTGATCACCTTTACTTTTTTATCAGATGCATCCTCTAAGCTTGCCTTTTATTCCTGCTGCAGGAAATTCTTAACTGACACGGAATTGGAGAAATGATTATTTTCTCCAACTGATGGCTTTGTGTTTCTAGAAAAAAAATGACTTTCAACATGCAAATTGGATGCATCCAAAATCATTCTGATGCAAGACCAGAGCTCCGCAAGTCTTTTTACAATTTCCAGATGAGTTTGCTGCCCAAAGGAAAACATAAAACATACCAAAGCTAGAGAAAGACAGTAACGGCTCTAAATAGCTTAGAAATTTCTCCCTGCCTGATGAACTGCTTTTATTAAACCCTTTACTGTTGTTCCTCAAATTTGAATGGATGTTTCTAAAACTGGAATGAATGGGGAAATGACAAAAGGGAAGAAGTTGGTGAACGTGTAACCACGAGAGCATCCAGCCTCAAACAACAGGCATACAATAATAAACCAGGAAAGATAATATCGACATAATAATGATAGGAAATAATTACACAGTGCTCTCTACGAGCCAGGAACCACTGCACTCTTTAATGTATAGCAACTCATTTAATCTTCACAACAGGAGAAATTCTAATTTAATTTTATAGATAAGGAAATTGAGCCACAAAAAAGGTTAAGTAAATTGCCCAAGGGATGGAGCCAGGATTTAAACACAGGCAGCTCTGGCTCCAGAGTCCAGCCTCTAACCACTAGGCAACCATGCCTAATACAGCCAGTTTAGAACAAAATATATCCTGTGAGTCTGGAAGAATTGCTGGACTATTTTCTCGTGGGACAGTGAGGCTGGAGAGAGAGGGAGACTAGACACTCCATCCTTCCTTATCTCTTCAGAAGTCTCACAGCTTCTTAAGGCTAGTGAAGAAAAAAAAAAAAAGTGCTCCCTAGGGTAGGGTGGTGCCAGCAACACTGTGGACAGCTTCCTAAATTATCTGCCAAGAACTCCACATAAAAGCATAACCATGGCCTGGTTTCACCTATTTCTCCTGCTACGTTAATAGACTGAGATGTTTAGATCTATTTCTTTCAAGTTTTTACAGCAAAAATAGACAAATAAGTCTTGTTTTGCAGACAATTTGTTTGAAGGAAAGAAACCAACAAAGAACATTCCTGTGTTTTGGAGGTAAATATATCTTGGGTTGATACAGGAATTTTTGTCATTGAGAGTTGATAGGGAACCCATGAAAGTTATTCAATATCCACCAGGTCCATTGAGTTATCACACGAAAGCCATCACTCATCGGGACAGACTAAATGTGCCACATTGTGTACTGTGGTTGAGGGATTTTGTCAACATGATGAACTTGGAAAGATGTCTGCCTAAATAGATGTTGTTTTTGTAGTTAAATAGAAGTCATAAGTTACTTCAAATGGAAAGTAAGTTTGTATCTGTCTTTTCACACAGCAAACATTTTTTCTTAGAATTTTATTTGCTTCAATTCATTGTTTTGGGGGGAAGGAGAAGTGTGAAATCTGATAACACAGTGTTAGAAATAACATTTAATTCATTTTACTTCAAAAATTTCATTTATTGGCTTGGGGACTGTAGCTCAAGCAGCTAAGGCACCAGCCACATACACCCGAGCTGGCGGGTTCGAATCCATCCCAGGCCTGCCAAACAACAACAACAACAAAATATATATATATTCAGGCGTTGTGGTAGGCACCTGTAGTCCCAGCTACTTGGGAGGCTGAGGCAAGAGAATCACTTAAGCCCAGGAGTTGGAGGCTGCTGTGAACTGTGACACCACGGCACTATACCCAGGACTACAGCTTGAGGCTCTGTCTCAAAGAAAAATTTTTTGTTTCACTTATTTCTCTGCCTTAAGTCAACTTATTATACCATTTTAAAGTCTGATGCAATTCTAAGTAGAGAGTATTCATTCACCCAAAACATTTTCATTAAGCATTTACTATGTGTCAGGAACAGTTTCTAGGGGCTGGAGTCCGGTCTCCTCATTTTTGAAATAGCGAAAAGAGTCAGGGAAGGAAACTGGCAGCTGAAGGTGGTGGGCCCAAGACAAGTGTGGATGTTGTTCATGTCAAAGCAAGTTTCCTCCCTCTGCTGGGTGAGATTCTAGTAGGGAATGCAGAGACGTAGAGCACACTACCTACAATAAGGCCCTCTCTTTCAAAATTATTGAATGTAATTGTTATAGAGATAGCATATTAAAACGGTAGTACCAGACGGAAGTGCCATTCAAGTCACTAATAGAGATGAACGGCTGTGTCAGAGGCTGACATCACTCATGCTACTCACCCCTTCTGAAATCCCCTAGATCCTCAGCAGAACAGAGAGACCAGGCACCATACCAGACATATCACTCAGGACACAATTTTGTTTTCAAAAAAAATAGTGGGAAGAAGACAGTATTATTCTAATATAAATTATTCCTAAATTTTGTATTTAGGAAAATGAGACTCATAAGTAATAATCTAATCAAGGTACAGAGGTGAGAAGTGCCAGAACTGGAATGCAGCCCATGGTTCTCCGATAGTCCAGGCGCTTTCCACCGCAGGACACTACTCCCTTTATAACACGTGGAAGACAACTAGTGGTTCCTTTCCCCAGTCACAAACAGAAATGGAGGTTGCAAAGAATGCTGGGAGGTGGCAGCTGCTGTGTGCTGCATCTCCAGCTCCCTCTAGAAGTCAGGCCAGTCTGGGAAACAGCATTCAGTGTCATGGGACACTGTGGCTGTCACTGCACTTCTCCATGCTCTTAATGCATAAGGCAAAAGTAAGTTTTGTTTGTTTGTTTGTTTTTAGCTAGGGCTGGGTTTGAACCCGCCACCTCCGGCATATGGGATTGGCGCCCTACCCTTTTGAGCCATAGGTGCCGCCCCAAAGGTAAGTTTTTTGTAAATGTAGTAGTTTGGATTATTTTTCAGATATAGTCAAGCTCTTCCCTTCACCTCCATGGAAGAGTGTCTTCACTTCCTGAGTGTTGGGCTTGGTCAGGACTCACTTTCACCAATTCTCACCGCAATTCTTACTGCAGATTTGGTGTTAGCCGACTGGACACAGTGACCTGACATGTGTTCATGTCAGGCCTGTTCTTTTTGGCTTCCAACCTCACCATGAGAAGAATATGATGTGGCTGAGAGGAGAGAGACGCATGGAGGCCCCCACAACAGGCAAAATCAAAAGTAAATGATGTCATTCTGAGCCAAAAGCTAATCGATTTACCAATTTAGGCCAACAGTCTAACCCATTGAGATTTATCTCTCAATAACTTCTCTTTAACTTCAGCCATTCTCTGAAACTTTGCATTTTCCAATTGTAATTTGATAGTCTAAGGTAGGTACCTTGGGTTCTGGGCCTCTATTCTGAGATATTCACCTTACCACAAAGGTTATGTCAAGATAAAAGAGAGAGAGAATAATAAAACTGGAGGTGAGGTGGTAGTGGGTTTGTATATATGCTTTTACGTATGGTTTTAGCAAAAAATTGCAGCATCTATCTAAATAATGTCTTCCTCATTTTTGTGAATGATGTACTTTGCCCATTTTGGGAACCACATTTGCTGATATCCAGTCTACTATGACATTCCTGTGAGTAAATGTCTAATTGATGTGGAGCTTTCTTTGTCTTAAGAAGCACTCATAGTATCTAATGAACATTTATTTACTCCTTCATTATAGAACCCCTCCCTTCCTACCAGAGAACTCAAGTGCTATTTTAGTTCTCTCATGGTCCTTGGATGGATTTTAAAATAGAAAGTCACTTACTAGTCAACAAATGATGGAGGGATACCCAGAGACATCTGTGGCAATTATTTTTCTGTTCGGCTTCATTTTATGGGATTTTTTCCAATCTGATGATATTTCTCCAAAATAGCTAGAGTAAATTTCATTTTATTCACATGATGGTAAACAAGATAAACCTTAAAAATGTGTTGATTTTAATTTTTACTGCAATTCTCTTAGATGTGTCCATGTCTTAACTGTATATTATAGTTTTTAAAATGTATATACAAGTAATAAGTCATTACTTGACCCTAAGACACAAACACTGCCTCTTTTGGATGAAGAACTTACTAAAATCTAATGTAGATATGTTTTTCATGGTTAGAGCTCATTCTTTTTTTTATTATTATTGTTTGGGATTCCTTGAGGGCACAAAGAATTAGGTTATACTGATTGCATTTGTTAGGCAAAGTCCCTCTTATAATTGTATCCTGCCCCAAAGAGGTATGCTATACACCATGACTCCCCTTCCCCCTCCCTTATTCCCCTATCCTCCACCTTATATTAGATCTACTATTGCCTTCACATTAGAATTGAGTACATTGGATTCTTGCTTCTCCATTCTTGTGATGCTTTACTAAGAATAATGTGTTCCACTTCCATCCAGGTTAATACAAAAGATGTAAAGTCTCCATATTTTTTAATGGCTGAATAGTAGTCTATGGTTTACATATATCACAGTTTGTTAATCCATTCCTGGGTTAGTGGGCATTTAGGCTGTTTCCACATTTTGGTGATTGAAAGTTGAGCTACAATAAACAGTCAAGTGCAAATGTCCTTATGATTAGAGTTCATTCTAATATGTTACAGCATTTCAGGAAATTAAAAGGAATTTTTTTTCGTTTTTCTTTTTTTTAGAAAGTCTCACTTTATCACCCTTAGTAGAGTGTCATGGCATCACAGCTGACAGCAACCTCCAACTCCTGGGCTTAGGTGATTCTCTTGCCTCAGCCTCCTGAGCAGCTGGGACCACAGGCACTTGCCACAGTGCCCAGCTATCTTTTTGTTGCAGTTTGGCTGGGGCCAGGCCTGAACCCACCACCCTTGGTACATGGGGCTGGCACCCCACTCACTGAGCCACAGGCACCGCCCTAAAAAATTTTTTTAAAAAACACTTTGGGAATAATCTATTCCAATTATAGTTGTATTAATTCTCAGGTGTGGAAATACTACAAGACAGTGGGAGAATAGGTAAAACAAAGAAAACAAAAAATTGACAAAGATATTAATGACCTGGGCTCTCTTCTCAGCCTGACTGCCAATTCCTATTCATCTAACAGTACACCATTTCCTTTCGTCAGCTATGTCTTGCCATCCATCCTTCTGTAATTGCCAATATTTCACTTGTCTTTTGACCTTGCCAGGCAAAAATTGCCTGTGTTTTAATGCCTATATTGTACGTGGGCAGCTCCACAAACCAACATTAGCCTGGCCTTTACACAAATAGAACTCCATAGGCGTTATGCTATAGCAAATTTATACTTTCTAAAAATGGTGTTGAATTTTTAGAAAATGTTAACCTAGAGTAGGAAAAAAAGGGAAAATAGTTCCAAAATGCACTCTCCTATTCTTTGCTTTTTTCCTATACAGAGCAATATTTATCCTTTCTAAAGTATAATACCTGACTCACTATTAAAACATCTTCTAAAGACTAAAAAAAAAAAAATTCAAAAATTATTTTAAAGATTCTTTAAAAGATTAAAACATATTTAAAAAAAAAAAACCAGAAGATCTTTCTGAGAAGCAATTTGTCATCAGGATGAAATGTTCAGAATACTTGCTTAGAAGTTGAAAGTCCTTGCCTGGTATCATGGGTCTACTCAAAAGTTTTAATCTTGGGCAAGGCATTTATCTTTTCTAAACATAAGTTTTTTCATTTATAACATAAATACAATATCCATCATGTCTACAATTCAGAGAACTGTTGGGAATATGAGATAATAGAATGTCAGGATTAATCTAATTGATTAATAAATATAAAGGTGCCAAAAGTTTTAAAAATCAGTTTAAAAATAAGGATAAGAAAGTGAAAAGGAACAATAATTAACTTAAATTTAGTGATATTTAGTGCTGAGATATACCATTATTTAAACTATTTAATACCCTTTTTGAGGATAGTTTAATAACTGTACCGAGTCTCATTATAAAGTCATAGAGTTTCTACTCTGAGATATCTTTATCAGACACTGTGGTAGGCTGAGAAATTACTGCCCAAAAGATACCCATGTCCTAATCCCTAAAACCTGTGAATATTATCTTTTGTAACCCAGAATTGGTCCTTGCAGACATGATTAAGTGAAAGGTATTTAGATGAGGATATTATCCCAGGTTATCTGGGTGGGCCCTACATGTAATCACCAATATCCTTATAAGAGGGAGGCTAAGGGATATTTTTACACACAAAGGGAAGCAGGTAATGTGCCCATGGAGACGAAGCTGGGACTGATGCTGCCATAAGCCAAGGAAAGTTGACAGTTATCAGAAGCCAGAAAAGGCAAGGAACAGATTCTCCTCTGGAGTACAAAAAGGGAATCTGGCTTTGCCTGACAACTTGATGCCAGCCCTGCAGAAATGATTTTACACTTCTGACCTCCAGTTGTATGGAGATTAAATTTCTGCATTTGTGAGCCACTAAATTTGTGATGTTACCGCAGGCTCAGGAAACCAATGCAGTGTACTTTACCCCTACCGCTACTAGATATCAGTGGATATGGGGCAAGAAAAATCCACTTTATACAAGACTTTGCTTTATAATAAATAAGTTATATAAAGCAATAGGCATATAGTAGCTGCTCATAAGATAGAAGTCTTTGTTCTCCCATCAGTTGCAAAGTATAAGCATAAGATTCTGACAAATGGCTACCTTTTTCTGAGCATTTACTATATTCCAAGGATGATTTTAGATGTTCTATATACATTAACTTTATTTCATCTTTACAGTATATCTCTAATCTCATTTTTCAGATAAGGACACCAAGACACTGACAGGTTTTCTAACTTGCCCAGTTCACACAGTAATTGGCAGCACCAGAACTTCTTTATCAGACAGTGTGATCCAGATTCCATTTTTTAATCTACTAGACAACCCTGCATCTCCATGTAACAGAACAAGACACAAATGTGATTTTCAAAGAAGTTACATTCAAGAAGCATCAAGATAAAAACAACAAAGATACATTATCAACCTATATGTTATATAACACACTCAGTTTTCTGACACTCCCCCCGACCCTCGTCCGAATAAAGCCACTTACGCACATTCATTTTAGGAACTCATTCAATCCAGAGCCATGTGAATAATGGTGCAGTGACACCTCCTAGCCACAGGATGTACTGTCTTCTCTGTCTCTCCAGGAAGTAAAGACTCAACAATGTCTTTCCTTCATCCAAGCAACAAATGGTTATTGAGTGCCAATCACATGAAGTGTGAGTGTGGTCTAAGAGTGGTGCAGGTCCTACCAAGGTCAACAATACTCACCTCCAGCCCTGAAGGAATTGACAACATGGCGAGAGATCCAGACCACCATT
>CAUYQV010048820.1:0-16084 GCA_963574575.1 Galagoides demidoff | reverse complement strand
CTTTAAGCTAGCCATTGCTAGCAAGCTTCTTGCCTTTTCTGAAATTCTACCCTGTTGAGGATACAGCTTACAAACACCCTGCTGGGTCTGTGAGCACTCTAAGGAGAATAATGGTCATAGAAGAGGCTATGACAATGTCCTAGAAAAAGATACATCTTCTGGGGCATTTCATGGGTAAAGCAGATACCCATTGTGGAGATTTGCATTTGCCTGGGGCAGAGACCAAGGGAGTAGCTTGAGTTCTGAGATGTGGGCAGAAGAGCTTATATCCCTTATAGCAGAAGAAAATCCTCTGTGGTGGTGAGGGGAGGAAAATGCCTCCCTCCCACCCATCCCTCAGAGGAGATTAACGCTGGTGGTGTCTTACTCCACAGAGAACTAGCAGAGCTTAACACCTCCCTAGAAATCTGTGTATGTGACCTCAAACAGGAGGCTCTCCCAATCCAAGGGTCAGATTTCAGATGACTGAAGGCCAGCCTTAAGTTTAATTATAATAAAAATAGAAGCTGATATGATCAATCCAATAAACTGCTGAAGCCTTTGTTCCCTCCCTCATCTTACCCTCTGGGCAAATAGATTCCAATAAAAGTGGAGTGGAGCAAACATTCTGGGCCATTGCCAGAATCTCACGCTGGGCCATGGACCCCTGGCTCCCACTTTTAATTCTCCTCTATGTCTCTTGTGTTTTTTTTACCATCATTCTACTCTATATTTCTTCAGTCACTCGCCACCAGTTTCCACAGGTCTCAGGGGACACTGCTCTTGGGGCAGGCCCTGACAGTTTCAAATAGCAACTTGAAGGAAACTCAATAATCTTCTAGATGATGCAGAAAAGCAATTCAGAAATTTATCAGAGAAATTTAACAAGGAGTTTAAAATAATAAAAAATAAACAGAATCCTTAGACTTAAAAAATAGGATTGCTGGGCCTGCAGAATTCTTTAGACTCAATAGCAGAATGAAACAAACAAAAGAAGGACCCAGTGAGCTTTAAGACCAGCTGTTTGAAAATACATACTCAGAAAAGAAAAAAGAAATGAGAATGAAAAGGCACAATGACTGTCTACGAGATAAGGAAAACTACATCAGAAGACCAAATCTAAGAATTATTATTAGTGCTCAAGAAGTGGTGGAATAGTCAAAGAAATAATAATAGAAAATTTTCCAAAACTTGAGGAAGATATAAGTATCCAGATACAGGAAGGTCTTAGAACACACAACATATTCAACCTAAATAAAACTATCCCAAAGCATAAAAGAAGCAAAACTCAAAAGTTAAAAGTCAGAGAGAGGATCAAAAAGAGGCATGCAATAAGAAACAAATAACATATAAAGGAGAGGGAAACTGTCTGACTTCTGAATGGAAGCCACACAGGGCAAGAGGGAATGGAACGGCATTTTCAATGTGCTCAAGGAAAAACCTGCCATCCAAGAATACTGTATTGAGCGTACTATCATCCATCTATGAAGGAGAGATATTCTTTCCCATGCAAATAATAGCAGATGAAACTTATCACCACCACATTCATCTCGCAAGAAAGGCAAGAGGGAATTCTTCATTCTGAAATAAACACTAATGTGCAAAAGAAAAAGCTTTGCAAGGTACAAAAACTCCAGTGGTAAGGGAGGCACCTGTGGCTTAAAGGAGTAGGGCACCGGCCCATATGCAGGAGGTGGGAGGTTTAAACCCAGCCCTGGCCAAAACTGCACAAAATAAAAACAAACAAACAAACAAACAAACAAAAAAACTGTAGTGGTAAAACAAGTACAAGGACATACCCAGAAAATGGTATCTATGGTACTATCAATCTACTAATGACTCTAGTATGAAGCACAAGAGACAGATACCAGTTTAGCAAAAATTATGATAGCCAAAAACACCTGTTAGGAGATAGGTAATATAAAAATAGGTGAATTGAGACAGAATTCAAAATGTAGGGGCAGGGGATGTGGAGTTTAAGTGTAAAAATTTGTTGTGTTTTTTTCTGGCTTATGTGGTTTCTATTCTTTTATGTATTATATAAGAAAAAATTTTCATCCTTTAAAAGTAGGTATCCAATGCAAGGCACATGATAGAAATATAGCATGTCTTTTGCTTTTGTTCATTTTTTTTTTCAAGAAAGAAAACATAGGGATACGGCATACAATTTTCAGATTCTTCTTAGGTGCCTGCTAAGAGCTCACACAGTCAGAATGAATGGTTGTGAAGTGGGCATCAATATTGTCCTTGTTTGTAAACTTATTCTAGAACCCAGCATCACATCTCCACATAGTTTTGTTGTTCTTTGCCGTTTATCTCTGAACTAGAGCCTCTTCTGAAATGAGAGTGTATTTCTGTATGGTAAACAACCCAGGAAGAAAGGTGAAAATAATGTCTTCTAGAATAAAATGAGAGGGATGATTGTTAGAAAAATATCAGTTTTTAGCTTGATAGTAGTTCTATCTAAGTTGAAGATTAAAATCTCATTAATAAATCTGAAGTTCTTCTATAATGATAACTTGAGTAGAGCATATGCTATCAAAATTATGAATGTATTACCAAGCATAAAATTACTGAATATTACTGAATGAGTAACAGACAAAACTTCTGTAAATGTTGACAAAGCATTAGTTAAAGCATTAGTGTAATAAAGGCATATGCACATGAATTAATATAATGGTGATTTGGGAAAAAGATACAAATTTTAGAATGTCAGGATTTAATTTGGCAAATGATATTTTCAGCAGTTATGATCTATTAATTAAATGAACAAAACTGCATTGTCCATAGATCTGTGTATCATAAATTGAAAAGATTATTATATTTATAAAAACTGGCTATCAATCAAGTCCAGGTGCGGTGGCAGTGGCTCACGCTTATAATCCTAGCACTTGGGAGGCCAATGGGGGTAGGTTGCCTGAGCTCACAGTTTCAAGACCAGCCTGAGCCAGAGTGAGTGAGACTTCATCTCTAAAAATAGCTGAGCGTTGTGGCAGGTGCCTGCAGTCCCAGCTACTTGGGAGGCTGAGGGAAGAGAATCACTTGAGCCTGAGAGTTTGAAGTTGCTGTAAGGTATGATGCCACAGCACTCTACTGAGGGCAACAGAATTGTTTTTCTATCTCAAAAAAAAAACAAAAAACAAAAAACAAAAAAAAAACATGGCTACCCGTCATTGTTCCTTAAGAAAGGACTCATCATATTTATAAACCATCTCTTACTGGTTCTTCTGAACAGACACAAATTAAAAGAAAGGAGCACTGTGTCCCCTGTGTGAAATCACCTGTGTTCTGTGGCTAAGTTTAAACATAACATTGAAGATTTCATTGCTTTATCATATTAATCTTCTGATTTTCAAATACTCAGCTTATGGTTAATATTAGGAAAATCATTTTACAATATCCACTATGGATTACATTTAGAGTCCTTCAGTATTTTAAAATGTTATCTTCATTCTATTCATAGGTATACTAAGTCATGTGTTTTATTGGCTAATGGGGGAAAATATAAAAATGTCATTTCAGTTACTTGTGATTTTTTGGAAATGTCAAAAAAAAATCATGAGTTCAGTAAGTTGAGGGGTGAAGAGAAAGAGAAAACAATGTGAAACACTCAAAGGTGAGGACATGAGATTGACAGAATCATTACGAGTAGTTAAGGAAAGGCAAAAAACAGCAAACAAATAAGCAATCTGGCCAACCAGGCAAGGTAAAACCCCTGTCAGAAAAATGGCATGAAAACTTTATTGGGTAGTTGTATCATGAAAATATGTTATATAACATTTTTATATAAAAATGAAACCTTAACATTTAGATCATGAGTTAATACCATCTTTCTTTTTTTTTTTGAGACAGAGCCTCAAGCTATCCCCCCGCTGGGTAGAATGCCATGGCATCACAGCTCACAGCAACCTCCAACTCCTGGGCTCAAGCAAGTCTCCTGCCTTCACCTCCCAAGTAGCTGGGACCACAGGCGCCCGCCACAACGCCCGGCCATTTTTTGGTTGCAGCCATCATTGTTGTTTGGCAGGCCTGGACTGGGGATTCGAACCTGCCACCTTAGGTGTACGTGGCTGGCGCCTTAGCCGATTGAGCCACAGGCGCTGAGCCAATACCATCTTTCTATGTATATGATCTAAATAGTATACTTACTATTATAATTTAAATGTTTAATCTGGGGAGCTATAAGTAAAAGAAAAATCATTAACTAAATTGTCAAATTTCTGTGTACCTGAAGGTAGAAAGAACGTATCAATCCGTAATGAAAATGTAGCCTTACTGTGGGCGATTAGTGTGAATTCTGAAACCTGAGTCTCACGTGGGCTCACATGAAAATTTCTTAAATGGTATATTTTGCCACGTGTAACATAACTGGCAGCTTCTTGTGTCAAATGTTCCCAAACACCAGTTAGAAAAAGAGCATATAAAATCCTCTCAGTCACAATGCCACCAACAGGGTTGTTGGTATCACCAATGGCAGACTTGAAGGGTTTCAGCTAAATGACCAACTCCCCCTGCCCTTTAGGGGTGGAGCTCGGCTACAACTCCCCGGTTTCTCTGGCACCCAGGGGTGACTACTACTGGGTAACATCTATCTCTTTAGATAGAGATTTTCAAACAAAATAGTAGTAGCCTACTTTAAATAGAATGATGGAAATGTGCTTACATATGAAGTCTTTTTAAAGCTTAAATAGGTTAATTTACACTGAAAAAATCATAGGCCTCCTTTATTATGTAAAGCAAGCCATTTTACAGTAAGTGCATTTTGAAGTGTTCTGGTGGCTATGAGCCTAGTTTTCCTAGACTTGCCAGCACATTTACCTTAAGGTAATTATGAGATAACGATATGAAATCAGTGTGGTTATAATTTTATGAGGCATTCATTTTGTATGCTAACAACATAATATAGATGAAGTTCCAGTAACTAATGTGTATATGTAGCTAAGTCAGGAATAGATCAAGCCAAATACCACAGCCAGGTTTCTGCCAATGCCCTTGTCTTCCTCGTGTGCATGGAAAGGACCTAATTAGGAACCACTGTCTCTTGTTTAATGGTGTATTCATTCATGAAAATATTCTCAAATAAGCCAATTGTATGTTTTCTGAATTAGTACCTTTGTGACTCTAGTAAGGATTACATTTACATCCATACCTTCAGAATTCTAAGGTCTCAACAACTGGCTAAAAGAAGCTATAATTATATTTTGCTTGTAGGCTTTTTGGGAAAATCTTTGAAGAGGGATTTGGGATAGAAGGCACCCGGAGCAAAGAGATTAAAACTCTGAAGGAATTAAGGATCAGAAAAAAAAGAAATCAGTACAGGAGAAATTGCCCCTACAAGCATATCAAAAGCAGTGACTTTCAGTTATCCTAGGTGCAATTATTTAAATTTCTACAAAATAAAATGCGTACATTTGAAGTTTTCTAGGGGGAGTCCAGAGAACGAATGGATGTAACCTAAGGAAAATGGGAAAGAAAAATCCTGTAGTCTTCGTTGAAAAAGAAGGGCTCAAAATTATAGTGACAAACTGGGAGGTGTGGTTGATAACGGAAAATCCAGACGAAAGTCTACTCTGGGAAGAATGGCCACTGGAGTGTTTGTTTTCAGCTGTAAAATGCAGCCTATATTGGTTTATGTTATAATCTCCAATGACACCAACAACCAAAGATAAACAGGATCGCCTTTGGTTAGATTGCTTTGCCTACACTGAAAAAAAAACAAAACAAAAAATTGCATTTCATGCTTACAGAATTCAGCAAGAATTCAGCAGAAATGGAAGCAAAAAAAAAAAAAAAAGCCCATGAGAAAAATATAACGCCTCCAAGACCTTGAAACCATTGAAATTTTCACAGCACATGACCCGGAAGGTCTTCCCATCATTGCACTTGCTGGGCCTGTGTGCTTGATAGTGAGGCCAGGAGACCTCTGACATCTGGAGGATGCATAAGGGGTGCATATAGAGGGAGGGAGATAAGAAGGTGCACAGAGTCGAAGTGACGCCACCACAGTTGCTATTCAAAAACCGTCTCTGTCCTTGACCATGACTTTCTCTGACTCACTCTTGCCTTTGCTCTGCTCTGCCACGCTCCAGAGTCTCCGTTTTGAAAGCTCCCGCCCCACGTTGGCCTCTGCTTGTCTCTGATCTGTGTTTGTCTCGCTGCGGCTCCTGCTTCTCCTCCGCCTTCCTCTTCACAACCAGAAAGCCCACCTGATCGTTATAAAAACTTCCACGTGTGGGTGGGAAGCCTGGACCGGGGAACGTGAAAATTGTTCTTGCTTCATTGCTCACAAGATGACCACTTGGGATATTTATCACGATCATGCTTTAAATGATTATACAAATGTGACCTATTTGTATGATAGCATCAGAGTACCTGCACATATCAAAACCATGAAATAAACTTTCCTTGAATTCTGTCTTAAAGACATATTGTTTTGTTCTGAACATAAGTGAAAATACTGTGTAATGGCAGGGAATGAAAAGGGAACTATTGAGATCTGATGACCATAAGCATAAAAGATCAGGATAAAATTTAACAAGACTATTTTTAAAAAATATTTTATTAGAACATGGGTCTAAAGAGGACAGGTTTACAAATCAGGCTAAACAAGGCAAAAATAAGCATGCCTTCTTTTTAAAAATTGTATTAGTTATTTTAAATAAATAGACAAAGCGGGTGGGTTGCTTGAGCTCACAGGTTCAAGACTAGTCTGAGCAAGAGCTAGACCCCGTCTCTAAAAATAACAGGGCATTGTGGCAGGTGCCTGTAGTCCCAGCTATAGGCTGAGGCAAGAGTTTGAGGTTGCTGTGAGCTATGACACAATAACACACTACCAAGGGTGACAAGTGAGACTCGGTCTCAAAAAAAAAAAAAAAAAAGAGCACACCCAAAGAACAGATTCAAAAGTACAAAAGGATCTAAAGTTAGAAGGTGCCTCTCATTGCTCTCTCCCATTCCCCAGTTCCTTTGCCCAGAGGCAATTTCTGTCATCACCATCTTCGACCCTTCCAAAAGGAAATATTCAATATCCTTACAAACACATAATCTTCAAGGAGACTGTTATACGTGCAGAGAAAATTATTAATGAACCAGACAGCAGAAGCAGTACTATTCTCAGACTCCATCAGAATAACTGATGACCAAGCCATCATCTCCTCTACAATCATCTGCCTCCCCACTTGACCTCCTTCACCCCTGCCCACATGCCAGGCTGAAACTCTAGGAAGAACATCTGGGCATCTTGCCTACCCAAACTCTCCAGAGCTCTTAGAGCTGCTCTGAGCTTAATCTTTATTTAACCTTTGTTTTAATGATGAAAGATTTCTTTCTCACTCAGCAGTTCTTCCCATCCGGTGAACTCTTGTCACTAATTCCCAATTCAAGTACTTATGGTTTGCCAAATCAGTTGAATTGTATTTGTTAGTTTGCTCTCCTGAAATTATGGTACAGCTTACTCTGTTGACCTTACATGCAGAAGTGTTGAGTCCGATTCTCCTCGTGCATAAGATACTCCCTTTGTATACATTTGGCAGCACGAGAAGCTGCGTGAACTTTTAGCATAACCGTGTGCCTTTTAGCAAATCATACTTCACAAATTATCGATGTTTCCACTTTTAAAAATGCTGACTTGGATCACTCTGGGAAATTTAAGCACAGAAAGCTCTGACTCTGTTGTGGTTGGACCATCACTCTATTTAATGACACATACATAGGATTTGTTGAAAGCATGAATACGAGGAACAAAACTTTCCTGGTACATGTCCCATAAAGTCTAGATATCAGATGCATTTCTACTAACCTTAAGGATGTTAAAGCCAGGAAAATCCTAACTAGGGAAAAAGAAGGTATTGCCTTGGCTAATCACGCTTGCAGATAACTGAGGTTAGTTACATATTCTTCCCTGAGATGTGAGCATGTGCTGGGTTTTGAAGTTCATGTAAAGAAACGTAATTTCTTATTTTTTTTTTTTGAGATGGAGCCTCAAGCTATCCCCCTGGGTAGAGTGCTGGCATCACAGCTCATAGCAACCTCCAACTCCTAGGCTCAAGCGAGTCTCCCTCCGCCTCCCAAGTAGCTGGGACCACAGGCACCTGCCACAACGCCCGGCCATTTTTTGGTTGCAGCCATCATTGTTGTTTGGTGGGCCCAGGCTGGGGATTCGAACCCACTACCTTAGGTGTACATGGCTGGCGCCTTAGCCGATTGAGCCATAGGCGCCGAGCCAAGAAACGTAATTTCTATTAATAAGCATTTAAGAAAACTGAAGATGCTGAAAATAAAATTCAAAAAACATTTTTTAAAAGTTCTGTTAGAATGTTATAAATCATTGTATATAGTCATTTTTTTTTTCTTCTCATTATGTTAAGAGCCAGGATATCAGCTGGAGGAAATAAATAGCACCAGGGTGTGTTTACCTTGGTTAGAGTTCAGGCTTGGTCAGCCATGATAAGACCTTCCAAGGAAATAATCGTTTCATGTTAGAGAACTCACAAGTGACGGGCTGCTTAGCACCCAGACACATGAGCCTTAACCTCTATTGATTAATGCCAGCTTCCATTATCACCATCAGGGAAACAAGAGCTATTTTCAAATTCATGCATATTAACAAAGTCAAATGAAAACAGTCTCTCATCAGAAATTCCAGAAAAATAATAATAAAAACACACCAGCCTCTATACAGAAGGTTATAATAAGTAAGAAAGCACACGGAAAGGAGGAGGAATCATCATAAAAGTGTCAACAGGGATAAAAATAACCAAAGATATTAATCTAACGCACCCTCACCAGGCTGCAAATGGTACCTCCAAACACTTCTCTGATGCACATCGTTGCTTCTTGATCCAAGTTGTTCCCTTTTCACCCACCCGGAGGGGCCTGGTAAAGCTCTGTCTGAGGTTCAACACCGATATTAGCCCTTTGAGATATGCCACTTACGCCTGACTCTCTTTCCAGAAGTTTGGACATTGGTTCTCAGTTTTCCTGGCAGTCGACACTTCTGTTTTCAGAATTTTATCTTTTATCAGTGATGCTCCCTGACTTAGCATCTAGATCTGCATATCCACCAAATCCATCCTTTTGATGGGAAACGGCTACACCAGTCCATTCCCTCAGCAATGACTAGGAACTCAAACCGACACATTATGTAATAGAAAATTAGAAAAGGAATAGAAAATTCTGAGACCCGGTAGAGGTGAGGCCTTTCTTTACTCTGTGGGAAATGGATTTGCTGCGTTATTTGGCCTGAGTTGTTTCCAGGGCTTCTTATATCACATGTCCCAGTATGTCTGCTTGGAATTTGTGATTTGGA
Organism: Galagoides demidoff; assembly: GCA_963574575.1. Classification (NCBI taxonomy): domain Eukaryota; kingdom Metazoa; phylum Chordata; class Mammalia; order Primates; family Galagidae; genus Galagoides; species Galagoides demidoff. Next base: position 6,798 of record CAUYQV010048820.1, on the reverse strand, counting down.
TGGCTGGAACACAGCTGAGGACCTGCTTTGGACTGTTCGAAGTGTTACAGGCATAAGAAACACTACTGAATTAACCTTGGAACACCAAAAAAAACAGAAGACAGATGCCCAGCCCTGCCCTCATCTATAAAATCTGGCATCACGTAACCTTCTCAAAACACAGATGTCACCCCGAGGGACACGAGAAGCGGGATGTGAAATTGCACTGCATTAAGTTTTCAAGTGTAGTGAAATTTAATTTTGGCAAATGAGGTGATAGGAAAGGGTTTACCAATTAAAAGAAGTTTTATCTTTGGCATATTTCCATTTTCAAATTGAGATTTACATTCTCTTTTAAGCAACAGCAGGAAATAACAATTCGCAATCACTGTATTTTCCTTGCTTTTAAGAATTATATTGGAGTTTGGAAACCATTTCCACAATAAAAATCTATTTTCAGGGTTAAGTCACATTTTTTATTACCTGTAATCTTAAAGTGCTGTTTTTTTCGGGTCATCTAACCACACAAACTTCAAATGTACTGGGTCGATATTTATAAATCACAAGATTTGTTTCAAAATAAATTTCCAAGTACCCTTCTTTATTCATTTCTCTTAAAGGCTAACCATTTTCTTGCTCAGATTTAGCTTATACTTTTTTCTTTAGTGGTGAACACGTTTCCTTCATTTCAAAAGACATAATGTCTTATCTTCAAGGCACCGCTAATGGTAGTTAAAGGAATACAATGAATGAATTTATACCTGCAAACACATTTATATCTATTTCTATGTAAATCTCTGTATTTACATAGGTACCTCAAATTCTAATCCAACTTTGAGAATATTTTTCCTAGCCCATTCTGTTTATTTATAACTTCATTAACTGAAATTAAGAAACATGACTGTCATTACCATCAATATGTCACATATTTGCTCCTTCATGGAACATATACAAAATTACTCTGGAATTTCTAACTTTTCTTTATAGAACAAGTTATATGGCCTGGCATGGTGGTTCATGCCTCTAAGTCTAGCACTCTGGGAGGTCAAGGCGAGTAGATTGCTTGAGCTCAGTAGTTCAAGACCAACTTGGGCATGAGGAAGGCCCAATCTCTAAAACTAACCAGGTGTCGTGGTAGGCACCTGAAGTCCCAGCTACTTGGGAGGCTGAGGCAAGAGGATTGCCTGAGCCCAAGAGTTTGAGGATACTGATGCCAGATCACTTTGCTGAGAATGCCAGAGTGAGACTCTGTCTCAAAAACAACAAACAAACAAGAGCAATTTACACATCAGAGTCTTTTTTATTTGTGTGCAGTACTTTGTATCGTCATGAGCCTTAGAGTATATTATCAAAACATTGTTTTTTCTCAAGTGGCTTTTCCCCCAAATCGTTAGTGCTTTTCTTCCCCACTCCTTTATTGTGTTATAGTTATTTGTTCAGTTCTTTCCATCTATCCTTCTTTTGTTCTTTTGCGTCAATGTGGGTCCTGTTATGGGCTGAATAAGCCCTCTCCCACCCCCTGCAAATTTTATATGCGGAAATCTTAACCCCCCGGCACCTAAACATATGGCTATCTCTGAACATAAGCCTGCTAACTAGGTAATTAAATTAAAATAAGTCATTACATTGGTTCCTAATTCAGTCTGAAAGGTGTCTCTTAAAGAAGGTGAAATTGTACCCACACAGGTGTACGGGGAATGTACTCTGTGCACACAGCCAAGACCTTGTGTGGACACAGGGAGGAGGAAAGAGGCCGCTGGAGAGACCAAGTTCACTGACATTTGGATCTTAGACCTCCGGCCTTCAAACATGAGCTAAAATAAAATGTTAAGCTCACCCTAGTGTAACTGACTGCACATCCTCTTGGTCAAGGGGTTCTCCTAAAACTGAGTCGCCAGCCCTGTGCGGGGAGGTCAGACAGGCCTAGGCAGCCCCATCCCCAGTTATCCTTTGCAAATTCAAATTAATAGATTTAGACAGTGCTCTATGGCACGGTGGCCATAAAATACTCTTTTTATTTCCAATAATGTGAAGCAAAAGCTGTGTACTTTGAAAATTCACGTTGAGCAACATTATCATGGTTGGCTTCAACCTCGCCGCAAAATAATCTGACAGGGTCATTTAAGAAAGGGCTGGAAGTGGGTGATATGACAGCAATTTGCTCAATTTCAAATAGGAACATGATTACTGGTCTGGAAAAAAGTCCTAATAAGGTGGCCTGCTATCTGACTCTGTGCCTTATTTTCAGTGATCTGTGGCTGGATTCATCATAAGCCTCATAAAATGATGACTATGGTGGTACATTTATGAATAAAATGACTAAACAGTCAAAATCAGACCCATTAACCAAAGTGACTTTAGAGGCTAAAGTGCTAAATCAAATGAAAGGATCTTATTTGAATTCAAAAAAATAGTATTAAATGGGGCTAAAACTGTCATCTGAAAGAATGAGGCTGAGCACAAGAATATAATAGGCACCAATCCTTGTTTTATAAAAATCAAGGACACTCTACATCTCTGTAAAATTTTCTATGATGCCAAAATCGAATATGAATTAAACATAACATGAAAAAAATAACTGTAATGATAAGTATGAGAGATAGGATACTAAGAAAAAAATTATAAATAATAGGAATTAAAATGATAATCACATTGACAGTTACAGTTTTATAAATATAATGCTTTAATATAACGGAATGTCAGACACAATTCTTTATAGGTTTTAAATGAATTTAAAACGAAGATACCCATATCATAGCGCTCATATGTATTTTGAAAGTTGCAGCAAGGAGCAATTTACCTTCTGACTTTAATTTCAAAAAGTGATAATTTAATAGGAATTAAATACAGTTGATAAAGTTATTACAAAAATGTATTTTTCTCTATGAATGTAAAGAACAAATAAAGAAAATGGATCTTAACAAATACCCCAATAAAATGATTTCTCTCCTTAAAATTTTAAAACATACAATAAAATGCTTCATTATTTGATTACAATAGAATGTTCTCTCTCTGTATCGGTACACACACACGTATTCAGACATATTCATGTACTAATGTATACATGTATTGCAATTGTTGCTAAGATTTTTTTATTTTATTTGGAGAAGAGTGGATTATTATAAGCAGTTTAAGCTCAATACCCTACTATTATTTTTTAGTTGTTGTTGTTTAATTAATCAAATTTTCTTTCTTTGCTTATCACTTTGTAAACTGTGTGGGTTTGTATTTTATTATTTTTCCAAATATAGGATGGCTACCTTCATAAATGTTCTGGTCTTTTTTTTTTGAGACGGAGCCTCAAGCTGTCCCCCTGGGTAGAGTGCTATGGCATCATAGCTCACAGCAACCTCCAACTCCTGGGCTCAAGTGAGTCTCCTGCCTCCGCCTCCCAAGTAGCTGGGACCACGGGCGCCCGCCACAACGCCCAGCCATTTTTGGTTGCAGCCATCACTGTTGTTTGGCGGGCACAGGCTGGGGATTTGAACCCACCACCCTAGATGTACGTGGCTGGCGCCTTAGCCGATTGAGCCACAGGCGCCGAGCCAATGTTCTGGTCTTGATACCTATTTTATAATATATATGTATAATATTTATACAGAAATATTTATATCACTCTAATAATTTTTGGTTCTGTTATATTTCACTATATGTAAGCATTACTTTATGATATAGGTTTTACTTTTTTGTAAGCAAAAAGAAAATACATGCTTTGTTTTTTGAACAAAAGCCAGATTTGTTCAAATAGACTAACAATACGAGGTTGAATTGTTTAGGCATTAAAAGGGAGGAGACTGAGGAGATATTTTGAAATATAGATTTCTTATGGATAATAATGTAAAAGTGGAGAGAGGAAAAAAGCCACCAGAAACCAGGATAATAAGCTGTTTATACAGGTAGGGATAAAATCCCCACACGCATATTCACTAGCTATGTAGAGTACAGGAGTAGGCTTCATACTGGTATTCTCTTTAAATTTTGTTTGAGAGATTTGTTTGTTTATTTGTTTTTTGCAGTTTTTGGCCGGGGCTGGTTTTGAACCTACCACCTCTGGCATATGGGGCTGGCGTCCTACTCCTTTGAGCCACAGGCACCACCCTGTTTGAGAGTTTTGAAAGAAGGAAAGACTGAGAAATAGATGTTAGCTGGGATGCACTGGGACAAAGTTGTTCTTTCCGAGTCTTAAGATTGCATGATGATATTTCCAGAAAAGACTTATGTGCCAATGTAAGGACTGAAGTGAAGCTTCTTATTTGTAAAGAATGGGAATACAGAATTATTTTTGGCATGTATGAACTGTTTTTCATGAAAGTAGAAAGGTAATAATATTTACATACCATTGAATAGTACTTAGGCATTAGAAAAGTGGTGAGCTAGTAGTAGCTTTTGTAATAAGCTGGGGGACCTATGGACCGTCCTAAGTGAAGAATCACGAGATTAGAGACACACATACCGCGAGCACTGAATAGTAAATTGGAATTATTTGCGAGACACTTGTGAACACATACTGAATAAAACTCAATGGCAATGCAGTAGGTCAGGGAGGTGGTAAAATGCACACATCCTGGGTGAACGGCACACTCGTAACTTTGACCAGAAATGTACAACACGAACTAGGTAAACAAGACATGCTTGCCCTGGTACTATTCTTAAAAAAAATACAATAAAAGGCATGATTAACAACACCAAAGAATGCAGAAAAAGAGGGAAAAATAAAGAACAAAAGCAACAAATAGAAAATAGTTATGATATTGGTTGAAACTAATCCATGGAGATAGAAACAGAACTGGTTAGCAGAGCTTGAGGGCAGGAGAACAGGGATGGGAGGACCACGTGATGAGTATGGCGTTCCCATTCAGGAAAACAAAAAGTATAGAATTAGATGGTAACGATGGTCGCCCAACACCATGAAAGCATCACCCCCTACACACCACTGCGCTGTACGGTTAAAATGATGAAGATGGCAAATGTCATGCAAAGTGCATTTTTCCAATTTTTACTAAATATCAATGTCTTTCCAGAATACTAGTAATAAAAACTGGAATTTTGAATTTAAAAACTACCATATATGATGATGCCAAAATGAAGTATAAAGGTATAAACCTAACAAAATATATATTGGATATGTATGAAACAACCTAAAAATATGGATGAAAGAAAGAAATCCAAATAAATGGAGATTCTTTGTTTATGAGTTGAACCATTTAATATTATTTTAATTATTTCCAAATGTATCTACAGCTTCAATACAATCCAATCAAACGTCAGCAGATGTTTTGCAGATACTGAGTAACACGTTATAAATGATATCTAGAAAGGCAAATGATCTAGACCAAGTAACACAATATCACAGCAGACAGAAAGAAATCTGGGGAACAGTCATGACCCAATTTGAAGACTTACTGTTGAGCCAGAGTATAAGACAGCGTCATAAGGCAAAAGAATAATCAGAGAGTGATGGAGCAGAATGATGGACTCAGACGTCAGCATTCACAGGTCAAATTATCTTGACAATCAAACAGCAAAATCAATGAATAAGGGAAAGAGGAAATCCTGTTCCAAAAAAACGGTGCTGGCACAACTGGATGTCCGTGTGCGAAAAAATGAAATTAGACACAGAACTTATTCACTGCACAAACATTGATTCAAAATGGATCGTAAGTCCAACAGAAAAATAAAAAATTACAAATATTTTGGAAGACAACATAAAAATATCCTTAACCTTGGTTTTGGTGATGAGGTTCAACATCAAAAGTAGGATGCATGAAAGAAAAATAGTAAGTGAGGTTTTATGAAAATTATTATTAAAAGTCAGTATTAAAAAGATGGGGGAAAGAACATTCACAGACTGAGGAAATAGTTGCAAAACATAACATGATAAGGACTTGAACCCAAAGCATATAAAGAATGATTTAAAATTCAAGAATTACAAAACAAATAACAATTAGAAATGCACAAAAATATTTGCACAGACACCTTATACAGAGAGAGATTCAGGTAATAAGGAAATAAATAAAAATAAGAAAATGACATAAAGGCTATGTTAACCAGTTTGATGAAAATATTTCAAATTGCATATGAAAACACCACACTGTACCCCATGATTGCATTGATGTACACAGCTACATTTAATAACAATATAAAAAGATACTCCGCACCATTTATCAGGAGGTAAAGTAAATTAAAAGAATACTGAGATGCCACAGCGTACCTATTAGAATGACTAAAAACCCAGAAAGAACCATAAATACCAAGTGGAGGTGACACTGAAGAGGACAGGGGACAATCACTGGCTGCTGATGGGAATGCAAAATGGTACAGCCATTTACAAGACAGGTTCACTCATCCTTTAACCTGGGATCCAGCCACCACACATGCAGCCTTCTTGTTATTTGTCCACCTTAATTTGCAAACTTTAGCTTCACACAACAACCTTCGTGTGAATGCTTAAGACAGCTTAATTCATAATTGCCCAAACCTGGAAGCAATCATGAGGTTGTTCGTAAGTGAATGGATAAACAAACTGTAGTGACTCTCTGTAATAAAATACTGTTCTGCAGTGGAAAGAAAGGAGCTGGCTCAGCCGTGCAGAGCCGGGAGTCAAGGAGAGCTGTGCATTGCTGAGGGACAGAAGATGGTCTGGAACAACCATGCAGTGCAGAATTCCGTTTATTTGATATTCTTTTTTTTTTTTTTTTTGAGACGGAGCCTCAAGCTATCCCCCTGGGTAGAGTGCCATGGCATCACAGCTCATAGCAACCTCCAACTCCTGGGCTCAAGTGAGTCTCCTGCCTCTGCCTCCCAAGTAGCTGGGACCAC
>CAUYQV010048818.1:0-11374 GCA_963574575.1 Galagoides demidoff | reverse complement strand
ATAAAGAAAGATGGAGACTTTACGTCCTTCATGTTCACATGGATGGAGCTGGAGAATGTTCTTCTGAGCAAAGTATCACAAGAATGAAGGAAAAAGTATCCAATGTACACACCCCTATTATGAAACTAATTTATACATTTTATATGAATGCTATAACAAACTCCCATAAGATGGTGGGGTGGGGTATGGTATATGGGCGTCGGGTATGGGGTGGAGGGAGGGGGATTGGAGGGACCATTTTTGAGGTTTATCTTACAGGGGTACAAGTGAAACTCTCTAAGAGTAGAATCAGAACGTTTTAAAACAATAACTGAGAAAATGACATGAAGTCTGTGTTGATCAGTTTGATGGAAGTATTTCGGATTGCATGTGAAAACCCCACACTGTAACCCAGAAGTGCATTAATGTACGTAGTTACCATTCAATAAAATAAAAAAAAAAAGAAAAAAATGTGTCTATTTGGGTTCTCAATAACTTATATATGCTTATGTTTAGGCTTGCCCCTGGTTATCCCTCTTCCTCACCCCACTCCCATCCCCTGGTGATCAGTGTTCATCAGGAAAGGGGCTCAGTCCCCCCATGCTGAGGGTTTGTGTGCCTCAGTAGTTGAAGAGCTTTGAAGAAGTTACTGTTTGGTCTCTGTACCTTGGGGACAAATCTACCTCCATTCCTAATTGTCTAATTCTAATATCTGGAAGTTATTTCTCAGACCAAATCTGTACCTTTTGCAGCCCAAATCCAGTTAACAGGTTCCTGCCTTTATTCTAGTTCCAGATTCTATTACTAGGATTCTAACTGTGCTCACTCCTGCAAGACTGTTCAGTAATGGAGGACAGTTCTTCTTGAAGTTCACTGTCTGCCTCCTGGTCTGGAATTTCAAATATTGCCTATTCCTGGATTCTCAGTCAATAACAGCAAACAACAGCAACAGAACTGCTGTTACCATTTGTAACAGCAACCAGTATTCACTGAGTGCTAACCACAGACATTGCAAACACTTTGAAATCTCACTTAATTCTTACAAATAAGCTAAGAATTGAGAAAACTGAGGTTTAGGGAGGTTTCTTTACCAAAAGATGGCGGGGTAAGGCTTCAGCCAGATATATTGGACACTAATGCTAATTTCATGTCAAACTGTTGATGCTTGGTGCTCTCTCTAAAACTCATATTCCTAAGGCTGATTAAACAGTGTGGTAATACTATTGTCTGTTAATGTGTAGGCCTCCTCCCCATACCCTTCCATGCTTGTTTCACTAGCTGATATGGCTGCTGGTTTGTTCTGATTTATTAATCTAACAGACAATTTTTCCCTTCCTAGCTGTGTTAAGAGAGGTGTTTTTACTTCACACAAAGTATATGTTTTGTTGAAGAAGATGGGTGAATAGAACTCATTTCAGATAAAGTATGAAGATTTGGTTTTATTTTGATTTTTTTTTCCTGTACTGAGCCCCCAAATCAGCAAATGCTTATGATAATAGGGAAGATTCGAAGTCATGGAGACATGCAAAATTAGAAGGACGTGATGCTGAACTTTGTAAACTTCCAATTTGACTATCAACATGGTACCCATGTTTGGAAAAAGTAACTAAAATATAAGATGTTTTATATCTATAAAGAACAATGCAAATGTTACATACACAATGTTAAACTCTAGGCAGGTGAATTTGAACTTTGTTCTAGAAGTGTCAGGGAACAATTGAAGACTTTTTGGCAGAAAGAGCAACACAAGTACTTCTTGTCTTAAAATCTCTGCTACTGCTGGTCTGTATTCTGTGATGGGAAGGAGGTCTTACCCACCAGGACCTCTAAGGCTTTTGTTTACCAGATGTGGGAAAGGCCTCTAGTCATACGGAGCAGTCCAGGAGTATCTCTAGTTTGCTTTTTAGGCATGGGTTTATAAATAGTACCCCTTGATATTCAAACTCCAGTTACTCTCTGGGGTAAAGAGGATGGTCTGTGAAGCCAGAGTCCTGATTGGGTGGTATAGATTTAGGAAGGGCTGTGGTACTGACGAGTACTGGACTCATAGTTGCACACCTCATGAATTCATCCATTCCACAAAGATGGAGATTCTAAGATGAATAAAACATTCCTGTCATTAAGGTCTAATCTAATAAGGAGGCAAAGATAATTATATCACAGTGAATGAACTGCAATAATCATATGTACAAATGCAGCTGAGAGGATTAGTGGTGTTCAGGCAGGGGGATCTGGGTCAGCTCAATGATAAGTAGGAGGTTGGACATGGTGGCTCACGTCTGCAATCCCAGCACTCTGAGAGGTCAAAGTAGGAGGATCCCTGGTACTCAGGAGTTCAAGACCAGCCTGAGCAAGAGTGATACCCCATCACTACAAAAAATAGAAAAATTAGTTGGCCCTTGTGCCAGGCATCTATAGTCTCAGCTTCTTGGGAGGCTGAATGAAGTAGGAAGATTACTTGAGCCCAGGAGTTGGAGGTTGCTGTGAGCTTTGACCTCAGGGCATAGAGTGAAACTATGTCTCAAAAAAAAAGTAGGAGTTAGCCAAGCAACCAAAGGGAGTCTAAGGCTGAGAAGGGCATTCTAGGTATAGGATATGACTTGAACACAGCACAGAAACAGAAATGGGAGGAAGCACAGGAAACCCCAACTTTATCATCTTGCTGAGTTTAGAGCAGGGCAGAGGTTAGTGGAAAATGTGGAGAAGCCTGGATTTTATCCTGTGGGTAACGAGGGACGGCAGTAGGGTTTTAAGCAGAGAGTAGCATGGGAAGTCCTGTGGTTTATAAAGAGAATCTTGGCAACTCTTTGGCAGAGGCATTTGAGCAGGAGAAGACTGCAGGTGGGGGTGGTTGTAGGCGTTCTTCTGAGAGATGACAGACAAGCCTGAACTAGGGCAGTGAATATAGAATAGGAAACTGAGATACCAGCACCACTGCTAAGGACAAATAATAAGGAATGTGAGGAGATGGCATTTAAGACCTTAAATATGGCACATACCAGGCCCCAGGTGACCCATCTCAGACTAGGGGCAATTTTCATAGGGAATTGGATGTTGAAAAGATTGTTGCTTCTACCCATATTCCTATACATCTAGTAAGGAAAAGAAAACCCCCAAATGACTTCTTGTCTTCTCCAGATGGGTGAACTAATATCTAATGCTCAAGGAAAGCATAAATAATGACAAAATGATAAGGGTTTGGCCTGAAGCCAACAGTGTGACTCTTCCTGGAGGCTGACTGGTATCACGGGCCAGCAATCAAGTTAAATAATCTGTTGCCCTGAGTCTAAGGTGTGTTGTTGGAGCCTGGAAAGCCATGGGGAAGCTTCCTCAGCACTCGTTCTTAAAGGCTCCTCCTGGAGACTCTCTGCCCCAACTGCCTCCTGCCCCAATGCGTCTCCCTCGGCTCCAGGTGGAGTTGAGCGGTTGTGGAGCGCTTTCTCACCAGCAGAGGGCACCCTCACCTGGTATGAATGACCATCCAGAATGTATTTTTCTCTAATTTTGAATACGATCCTAAAGTTTTGTTCAGCTTCTTCTAGAATAAAAGAAAGGAAGAACGATTAAGAAAAAATGAAGAATGTCGTATTAGGTTACAAGGGGACAAGAGCTAGAGGACAGTCTGGCTGTACAAAAATAGGTAGTCCTGGGTTTAATTTTGCTTTCAGTGGTTTCCACCAGCAGTTTCTGGAGCCAAAATAAAATGTAAAGCAGTTGGAAGTAAAAGTACTTAGAGCAAAAAATAAACCCATTCACAGCAGAGGAACAGCTTACAGAGAAGGTGGGCAGAACTAACTGTGTTACCAGGCCTGGAAAGAAAGGAGTCAATGTAGTCTTCAAACCTATGGCAAGTTGAGGGGGAACTTAACTCCCTCAGCTTGTATGAATCAAATAGTCTGATCTTAATTATTTATCAGCTTAACCCATCACAAAAATCAGAGCCTGTTTCTCAAAAGCTTGAGGCCTGCAGCAAAGAGGGAGAGAGTTAGGACAAGAGTGACCAGCAGCAGAGGTAGCCGATGTGGTCAGCTGGGTGTTTGAGCATCGGAATCCATTTTCAAGTAGAAGCAAAGAATAATACACACTGTGGTGTGTAGGAAACTGAGCACCAGGCTTGTAGGAGTGGTTCTTGAGGGAGGCGCTGGGAGCAGGACAATGTCCCAACCAGTCTGGAGATGTTTTGCAGCCCGGAGACAAGCCCTCAAGCAACTGCATGCTTTAATGAGATAAGATTGGTCGCTCATTAGCAAACAGGTGTTGGACCTTGAATATTTGTGGTGCGTCAGCGTGCGTCGAGCCTGAGGGGAAAGAGTGATCTTTAAGCACATAGCTCCTCTACTGGGCCCCCACACCTGTTGTATAATGCCTCAATAAAAGGCCATGACTGAGGTTACTCAGGGCTTCCCTACACCTATGGGACAGCCACCTCTTGCAAGCATTTGTACTTCTCATCCGTGTCCCATCTGTTTCATTTGTATGGTGATGGGGTGCCACAGCGGCACCCACAAAGGTAACGGGGTGCCACAGCACCACCGATAGTGGTGAGGTTGTCAAGCAGCCTACAGGCACCTGTTTAATCCAAAGTTTACTGAAATGATACACATTTAACAGTTATGCAATGTTTTACCAACGACATAAAACCAAGTGAAAGAGTGAGGTAAGGGACCCAATGCTTCTCAACTGTTTGAGGAGAATCAGGTTTCCTTTGTAGTGTTTTCAATTGCCAAGTGTGGTCACTCTTGGCAGTGTTAGGCTGTGGGACTGTGCTGTGTATAGCTGACTTCTGGTCACCCGCTCTACCTGCCAACAGTGCTTGACAGTTACACTGACAACCCAGACACCCTCATTCACTTCCCAAGAGATGGGAAGGGGCTGAGGACAGCTTGGAGATGAGATATTTATGGAAATTAAGGGAGGGAGCCACTTTAAAAGTTTATGAAACAGACCATTAATATTTTGATGTTAAGTTTGTAACAGTCTTAGTTGAACTATTATCTGAAGCATTGTTCTTATTAGTTTTGAACAGGATAACTTTTGGGCTTCCAAATGAAACAAAAAATGCCACAAGAAAACTGCTTGGTACTGGAAGAGAATATATATTTTAGAAAAGTTTCCCTGAGATAGAATAAACTAAGCACCAAAATAAGGAGAGAGAAAATGAAAGGAAAAAGTGTCATTTGCATGGTTCTAGGGAAAGGCTGAACTCAGGCAATGGTGCCACGCCTCCTACTCTTCCATGCCATGCTTGACCTTGGACAATGCACTTATTCCAAGCCTTTGTCCTAACATTCTATGGGCTGTCTCTAGAAAGACGATGCAATAATATCTATATTCTGGAGGGGTGTGCATGTGTGTGTGTAATTAATAAGATCTATAAAGTAATTTGAAATCTATAAAGTCTACACATTTTAAGTTGATACCATTATTATCAATATTATTGTTGTAATTTGATGGTGAATGCAGAGATAGGAGGGTCAGAAGTTGAGCAGACATTCCCAACTCAGTCAAGATTAGTTTCTGTACTGAAAAAGAGGAATAATATGAAGGGAGGTTATGATGAGTGGCACATATACCTGGAGAGAGGTAGCTCACACCTGGGGAATATTTTTGTATTATTATGGTCAACATTATTATCCAGGACACTTGTGACCCAAAGAAAATGAATCTTCAAAACAATTTAAAATGGAGTATTCTGAATTTAATCCAACTGCCACCACCACTTTCACCACCACTAGAATCTCCCTGTGGAAAATCCCCCAAAGACCAAACAAAGATTCAGTTCTCCAAATGTTAGTAGCTCCCTAGGGCTTGGGGTGGGAGACTGGCCCAACCTTCCGGGGTAGCAGAGGCCTTTATAGGTAGCCTATAAGCATTTGCTGATTTTAACGAGTGAAAATATTTGAAGTGTACATTAGGCAAAGTTACCAGGTACTCAGATTGCTTCCAGCATTTTCCAGATCCTTTTGGATGGTCTGTGTGTCTGCTCTGGCACCTCCTCCCTTCCTTTCCAGAGTACTCTGTTTATGTCCCGGCCACTAGAATCTGCCGTGGTGCAGCTCACACACCTGGGCTCACCAGGGCATTATAGGATTCAACCTTTTCTTTTCCCAGAACTTTCATTCGAGAACATCTGTTCTGCACTTCATGTTTTCAGGGAGACAGTACATCTGGAGATAACTAGGTAATGTGAGAGGCATCAAAAAATACCTCACCCCACCCTCACCCCAGTTGAGTCTCTTGGTGACTCAATTGCTGCAAGATGGTGCTTCAGTTACTTCCTTCCTGCTGTTTCACATTTGTGTTTTATTGGAAGGTGAAAGCGGTAGCACTCATTACTACCTCCCAATAAATTATTTCTCAACATATTAACAGAGAGACAACACAGCACAGAAGTGGAAACCTCTGATTTGGGAGCTAGACTGACTGAATTCCAGCTCTCTTATTTGCTAGCTGTATGATTTTGGACAAGTTAGTTTAACTTCTCCATGCCTCAGTTTTCTCATGTTATAATGTAGATAATAATAGTCACCAACTTCACAAGACTGTCAGGAAGATCAAATGCTCTGTTATATGTAATGCTTATACAGCAGAGCCTGAAACTCGGGAAACAGTGTGAATTTGCCAGTTAGTATCCTGGCCAGGTGCTAACAGGGATGGTTAGGAAAATGAAGTGCATGCTACTTCATTGAGAAGGTCAAACACCAAAACGCTTATTTAGACTACTTCAAAAGTGTATTTATTTTCTAATTGTTATTAAATGTTTTCTTCCACCTATAAAACTTATAGAAGCTTATAACAAATACAGAGAGTATAGGTTTGTGAGCCTCTCGAGAGAATGCCACTTCTTCGGTGCAGCCTTCCTTAACCCTTATCACCTTGGATATTCTTATCTTCCACACTGTCAGAGCACTGTGCTTACGTCTTCTCCTGCAGCCCTCTGTAGATTGGCTACTGGTATTCTTTAAAAGCATCTTCAGTAGAGTCTAACTTTCTGAAGGCTGGGGATCACACTTCACTCATGGCAAATTCATGAGAGACTTGCACAGTGTAGGCCTGTGTTTTTCAGCCTTTTGTATCTCATGGCACACTTGAACCTGTAGTCAAACACCCACAGCACACTGAAATTATGTTGATCAAAAAGAAGGAGAAACATATGCTTGCCTTGCTTTGAACTTCTTTTGAAAATAATTTAATGAATGATCTTTAAAAATTTTCCTGGCACGCCTCAGATCCTCTCGTGGCACACCAGTTGAAAATCACTGATGTGGGCACTTGCTATGTGATTATTAAATGAATGAACAATTGTAAGCTCCATAAGGCCTGTGACTTTTCACGTTTTGCTCATTGCTGCACCTATCCCCAAATATTTAGAATGGTGATTGGCACATGGTATGTATTTGTCGAATGATTTTGCTAAATGAAGGAAGGCACAGATGTGCTTCTGAAGTAAAAATGGGATGCTGTGTATTAAATCAAAATTTTCACTGATTATATTAAATATTTTGAGACACCTAAGAAACCAATTTGCATTAGTGTCACAAACAAAGGCTAGGACATTGGTTTGCTCTTTTGAGGGATATTTCTCTGAGGTAGGGGGGGTAGCGACAGTTGGTATCCATAAGCTTCCGTCTCTAGCCATAGCTCCTGCCTTATGTATTTATCCAAAAGCTATCAACTACTTGCTTCATGAAAGGTACCAGGGCTGATGGCAGGTGGCATAAGACAGGAAAAGTATGTGACCATGTTGATTATAGGACCTATGCCTGAGTATCAGCTGGAATAAAGTGTGATGCTCTTGCCAACTGTGAATAAAGTGTGATGGTCTCAGCTAGTCCACCCCAAGGGAAGCTGCTTTGCTCCTACCTCCAATCAAGGGGCAGGCCCAGGTGATCTTGTTCTCTTTTTCTATTTGGACAAGGGTGAGGCATTAAGTTTTAGACACCCATGGATCACCCAGTCCAAAAAGTTTGGTCAAAACATGCACAATTGGAAGTATACATTTATGAACTAGAACATTCAAAAGAGAAATAGTCAGCAGCAGGGGAAAAAGGGAAAAGAAAAACAAAGCAATCGCCATTCCCTCCAGGTCTCCTCTCCTCTATCCTCCTGTTAGCTGTAGGCTGCCTGGGTGGATAAACACCTTCAGAGTATATTTGCTGAGCAAACCTCAGGGGAGAGAGGGACTCACAGTGATGCCTATGCTAAGGGTGACCATATGCTAGGGGTTTTCCAGGGCAGTCCTGGGCCGTCCCTGTTTTGAAGTCCAGGTTCAGGTGGTAACTATGTGCACTCTTATCATTCTCTCAGGAGAGGCGTTTCAGGGAAGGTACGCATGTGTCAGAGCCACAATCCAGGTTAAATACACCTGCTTAATACTCCTACTGTCTATAGGATTAAAAGCTCTTCAAGGGCAGAAATCTTATTTTCTGCTTCTTCTATTCCTCTTTTCTAACAAAAGCTGATTATATAATAGCTACAGTAAATTCTTAGAAAATCATATTAACTTTTACCTTGACTTAAGAGTCTCTGGAAAGTGGATGCACATGTGCACTTTTTCCTCCTGTAAGAGATGTGTGTATTTTCTCAGAGGTAACAGGTATTTCTCTTCAGTTAGCTGAACTTGTTGGATGACTTTTCATAGGATTTATCAGATATAATCCACGGGGACTTTAATTTTTATGCAGATGTTGTGCTTTCCAAATGAACATTTATAGCTTTTAATTTATACACTTGAGCCAGAAAACCTGGCTAATAAACTCTCAGGTATATTTTTACAACTTTACAGATTATCTAACACATACAAGTACACTAACAGAAGAAAGTTTTTCTATATACTGTTCCTTAGATAAAAAGAGAGCACAA
This sequence comes from Galagoides demidoff, assembly GCA_963574575.1. Lineage (NCBI taxonomy): Eukaryota > Metazoa > Chordata > Mammalia > Primates > Galagidae > Galagoides > Galagoides demidoff. Next base: position 2,533 of record CAUYQV010048818.1, on the reverse strand, counting down.
GCAAGGCTGAAGAAGAAAAAAGAGGGATTCCAGATATGGTGACCAGAGTAAATGAAGTTGGAGTGCTGTGAATTAAATAGTGGGGATATTGAAAGGAAACCCCTATTTGATTATTGAGTTCTCACTCTACAAGAAGAATTTATATTATTGAGATTTTTGAGACAAAATACATGGAACACTTAGAAACTGGATGCCAGATTCTAGCACCACATTTGTTGAATTTACAAGGTTATCACCCCTTTCCTCTTAGCCAGGAGCTTTTCGTCCTTGAACTGGTTCATGGCACTGATTTTAGGGAAATTCTAAGTTCCTTTCATGATGCAGTATGGTGACCATCTGCTTATGTAGAGGTTTTGTTGAAGGAGTTTAAGGCAGACAGAGTTGATTTTTTTTTTTAAACAACACAGTTTTCATGATACATATTTTTTAAATTGTGTTTTTAATTTTGTAAATGTGCCCAGAGGCACTAAGTGATGATAGCATATTTATAAATTAAAATATAAATAAATAATTTAAGAAGGCAGAAACAGCTGGCAAGAATTTTTTCATGTGAGTTATTTTTAAGGAAGGAAATAAACAGTTCTTTGGGCATGACGAAGCAAACCCTATCAATTCACGGAAGGGTAGAAAGTGCAGCAAGAGCCCTTAACAAAATTCTAAATTTCACAAAGACTTAAAAAGAGTAAGTGTGCTCCTTGAAGGCAGGTAGAGGCCCAGGTTTATGCAGGGGTGGAAAGGAGTGAGGGCTGGGAGTTTAGGTACATTACAAGGAAAAATGCTCATGATGAATATATAGGGGACCCTGACTCTATTGCACCCATATAATCTGCTTGATTTGGGCAGAAGAGATTAATAGTGACCTTGTTAATGTATTTCTCAGTGGCCACTACTACCCTTGGGAAGATCAAACGTGGACACAGGAAGTCTTAAGGCTGTACAAATGGGATTTGTTTTATTCAGCTCTTCCTGATTTAGGAAAGGGCTCCTTCCACCAAAGCATCACACCTTGAGTCCCTAAAAGACAATGCTCCAGGAAGAGGTAGAGATTTAGGAATCTACTGTCATGGCTGGGATTTTATAGAATTTATTTGAAGAAAGTGGTCTTTCACAGAAATCAATTGATAGAGACAGTCAAAGACATTCTATCGAGTGATTGGGCTTAAAACACAGCAAACCTAGAAACATGTTGTAGAATCCCAGAGAAAACTCACTTAGCCCCAGAGGTTGGGGCTTATTTAACCAGGAATCCAGAGGCTGAAGACTGATAGGAAAACTTGGGGAAGAGAAAGGCTATTTATGCATTTGTTATAGATGACTTCCAAAATATTGGTGAAAAAAATAAAAGGGAGAAAAGACAAAAGTTTAAATAGTAGTAAGTGCCAATTTACCATTTTATTCATTAAACTTAAGCCCCAGAGCAATGAACAGAATTACTCAACTCAACAGTGATCATTGCAAGTTTAAACTTATTTTAAACATATAGGAAAGATGTTAAGGGTTTCTCTGATCAATGGCACAGAAATCAAATATTTTCCAGGGAAATGGGTAGTCCCCTGGGCCTCCTGGAGGGGAAGTAATTAATTGAGGGCCAAGGGAGAGTTAGCTGAACACATGAAATACTCCATGGAAGATGAAAGGACAATAATGAACATGAAGGGCCAACAGGATAGAACTTTCGTAAATTTGCTGAAATGTTCCAAGCTGAGAAATCCCTGAGTGACAATTTCTGAATATAGTCTGCAAGTGGAATTACATACTGAAAATTGTGATACACATGGAATGTTTGTGTGAACATATTTGTACCTGGGCTGTATACCCAAAATCACGCATGTGGCAGTCGTCAGTACAAAAAACATAAAGGCATTTCTTATGATAACCATCATTTTTTTTTGTTTTGCTTTAGATGCTGACATTAAAAACTCTCCATGTCATGCTTCACACTATTCCACTCTGCCTGGAGTGCATGGGACCCGGCTCTCAGGAATTTCAGAAGTTTGTTGAGGGGTAGAGTTTAATATGAGTATTATGCAGGTGGATACAAGTTAGTGGGTTAAGTTGTAGTTCTGATTTGATTTAAACTTTAGGAAAATTCCAGTTATGTGAGATGAGACTAAAAATCACAAGTTCTCACCTAAGTGTACAATGTCAGGGTGTTCAGCATACCCCTGGGTGAAGGGTTCGGGTACAAAGTACAACTTCAAATTTACTTTAGAAACAAAAACTGTCCCGTCCCGCGGGACGCAGTTATTCGTGGGGGCGAGGGGGACTGAGCCTGAAAAACAATGGGCGAGAAAGAGAGAATGAGACCAAGCAGACTCCTTGTCAAGGTCCGTTTAATGGCGGCGAAAAGCCGGTTTTTAAAGCTTCCAGGCGACCCGGGGGCGGAGGGCGCGGGGGGAGGAGTAAAGAGGAAAGGTGTCCTTCGCTGATTGGTGGATTTCAGGTTCAGGTGGTCAGCTGGTTGTGCTGGCGCGGGAACGGTCGCCATCTTGAGTTTAAACAAAGGAATCCCTACCATGTGGTCAGTTGCCGA
>CAUYQV010048816.1:0-85743 GCA_963574575.1 Galagoides demidoff | reverse complement strand
AATGGCCGGGTGTTGTGGTGGGCGCCTGTGGTCCCAGCTACTTGGGAGGTGGAGGCAGGAGACTCGCTTGAGCCCAGGAGTTGGAGGTTGCTATGAGCTGTGATGCCATGGCACTCTACCCAGGGGGATAGCTTGAGGCTCTGTCTCAAGAAAAAAAAAACAAAAACAAAAACAAGACACACCTGTAGTCCCAGCTACTCAGGAGGCGGAGTCAAGAGAATCGCCTAAGCCCAGGAGTTGGAGGTTGCTTGGAGCAGTGTGATGCCATGGCACTCTACTGAGGGTGATAAAGTAAGACTGTCTCTACAAAAAAATTAAAATTAAAAAAAAAAAAACAGGACGTACATAGTTACCATTCAATTAAAAAAAAAAAAACAGGACAGTTACCAGCATCTTCCCACATGGGAAGGATGGTTCCCTCAATAGGGAGAATTTATTCTTCCTTCTTCCCAAACACAAAATATCCTCTCTTCCCTGCGCAATACTCTTCAGGTTGGCTTCAGGCATCTTTACACCCTTCTTTTTCTGCTCCTTTCTCACCATGACTATCTTCCCTTTTAAAACAGATAACAGCTAAAACAGATTATGTCTTGCATAATATGCACCCAGGTCTCACCCCAGGGGGCCATAAAACAGCCCCTTTTTCCACATCAGGCCAGGGGCCAAATCCCCAACAAGACTGGAAGATTGAATCCACCCACCTGCCTCCTGTATGAAAATATAAACTTCTTTTAGTTTGGGTTGATACTGTCTCAGGGTGGGTCCAAGTCTTCCCCATAACAGGCAAGAAGACCCATGAAGTTGTTTCCACCCTTCTCCACCACATTATTCCTAGATTTTGCTTCCCCATCTTCATTCACAGCAACAATGAATGGCCCAGCTTTTATTAGCCAGATCTCCTCTCAAACCTCACAAATCCTAAGAGTTCAGTGGCACTTACATGTGTTTTACAGGCCTCAATCATCAGGAAAAGTAGAACAAATGAACAACATCCTTAAACATCTCACCAAATTAGCACTCCAACGTGAGCAAGATTGGATTAAGCTCCTCCCCATTGCTTTACTCCACATTTGCTCTATTCCTTGCAAACCCCTCTTTTACAGCACTTTTGAAATAATGTATGGCAAAACTATTATTCTGAGCCCTGGGCCCCCACTAGACTCCATCATAGGAAACTATTTTCCGATCCTCCAGGAAACAAGGGACAAACTTACAAAAACAATAAACCAGCTTCTACCCCAGCCTCAGCAGAGAATGTCAGAGACCAATTGGCAAGGCAACAAGTTTTTCTCAAATCTCTGGTGCCCCACATGATGCTATCCCCTCACTGGACAGGTTCTCACATAGTTCCCTATAGCACCATAGCACCCCCATGTTTATTTACTTCTTAGACCCCCCCCCAATCTGGATCCACCAATCCCAAATAAAGTTGTGTTCTACAGAAAAACTTCCAACATTGAAAGATCCCCACTGGAAATTACAAGTGCTATATCCCACCACATTAAAACTCATGAGGATCCCCAAGCATCCACTTCCCCATGATTTTCCTCCCTGATTTTTCCCTTTTCTCCATAACTTTTCTTAAGGTGCCTAGTTACTGTCACACATTCAATGCTGGGATGATCTCTTTGAAGCCTTTAAAGATCTGCAGCTACAAGGCATCTTCCATGACTTTCCCCCTGAGGAAATTCAACTTTTCCTCTTCCTACTCCTTTTCCCTCTGGCTACCTCTCCTGTCAATCCTGGCCCTCTTCTGTCCCCATCAAACCTGACTGAATGCAGAGGTTGTCTTACTACCCAAACCTCATATCTCCATGAATATCTTACCAACCTCCATTCCCATGTCAACTACACCCAATTCTTACCTCAGACCCCCTATTTCACTAGCCACACTTACATGCCAGCACACTGTTATGATGTTACCAAAGCCTCTGAATGTTCATACAGAGGAAAGAGGTACTGGACAAGCAAAATAACAGGTGCTAGATGCCCCAGAGGGGAAGTTAGGACTACTGTCTGCTGGACCTACCCCACACATGTAAGATTATCAGACAGAGGAGGAACCCAGGACATAGCACATCTGCAAGAAACAGGATAACTCATAAAAAAAAAAAAATTCCTCTCTTCCAGTATAACCCCTCCACCCTATAAAGCAGTCGTTCTCAACCTTTCTAATTCTGTGACCCTTTAATAGAGTTCCTCATGTTGTGGTGACCCCCAACTGTAAAATTGTTTTCGTTGCTACTAGCAACGAAATGTTTGGGGCCACCACAACATGAGGAACTATATTAAAGGGTTGTGGCATTAGGAAGGTTATAAAGAACCACTATTATAAAGTATTAGACCTCACTGTCCTGCAAGATCTATAACACTCCCTGATTCCCAGCTTTTAAATACCTCCTTCTCAGTTGCCCTGAACTCTTCCTCTCTCCTCTCCCCCTCAGGACGCTAGATGTACCTATCTTTATACCAATATCTCTTCAACCCTGTACCTGTACCTGACACATATAACTCTTCCATTCCAGCAGAAAATAACACAGCTCTGTTTGGCCCCATGACTACAGGCTTTCCACCCCTAGCTTCTCCCAACTTGAACTGCTTCAATCTCACCATTACAGGAGACTTTGTAGGCCTTATAAAAGCTGATCTCTGTTCCATCAAATCAACTTTTCCCTTGAATAACTCTTCCTTTGCCCCTCCAGGAATATTTTTCCATGGCTGCTCCATCTATCGGTGCCTGCATGTTGACCACTCTGGTTTTTTTTTTTTTCAGGCTCCTTTATTCCAGGAATATTTACAGAACATCAACTATAGGCAAAACATTGGCATAATCATTGAAGATAACATTGGGACAAATATATCAATTTTATGAGGAAACAAAAGCATTATCTACAAATCAAATATTAGATAAGTGTACCCATTACCCCACTCCTAGTAAAGTTGAAGATTCTAGCTAATACAATTATGATAACTTAAAAATCCCAATGGTTTGTAAAAAAAAACAAATTTAATTACTTCCGAGTTACCAAGTTACTTGCAAGTTATCAAAAACAATAGAAAAATTCAGCAATGTAGCTAACTTCAAAATAACTATACAAAATCAATTATATTCCTATGTAAAAAAGAATTACAAAATAATATTAGAAAAAGAAAGATAGCATTGTATCAGCAACCAAAATAAAAAGTACCTATTAATATAGCTTTAACAAGAGCTGCGAAATTTTTTTTAAATACATAATCATTTACTGCTTGTTTGTTACAGAAAACACAAGACAAAAAACAAATAGCAAACAAACTTTTTTCCTTATTATGTTTTTACCAAAGTCTAAAAAAAAAATGACTAATATATATAAATAAAAGTAAAAAATAATTTCTAAAAAAAAAAACCAGATCACACCAAGTCTTATAGACAATAGAAATAGAAATACTCCAAAATCACTCTACTTAGTAATACCCCTGATAGTAAAATTAGAAAAAATATGTATTATTATTATATTATATATTAGTAATATACTAATATATTTTATATATATATATATGCATATATATATATATATATATATATATATATATTCTGGTCTTCGCACCCAAGTTTTCCTCACCCCCCAAGACTCTTTTATGAATGCCTCCTCCCTAACTCAAGCCCTGACTCATTCCCCTATTTCCAGACAAAAAAGAGCTGCCTTCCTCCCTGCACTCCTTGGAATAGGCATAGAGCTGGACTTCGCAAGGGAATTGCAGGCATTAGTACATCAACCTACTTTTACCACCAACTCTCCCTAGAACACAGAGAAAATATGGAAAAAGTAGCTAACTCTTTAGTCACCCTACAATCCCAAATAATTCTTTAGCTGAAATAGTCCTCCAAGATCACTGAGCCTTAGATTTACTTACAGAAGAAAAAGGAGGCACATGCATTTTGGGGGAGAAGAATATTATTTCTTTCTCAACCAGTCAGGAATAATCACAAGCAAAGTAAAAGAACTCTGAGAACAAATCAAACAGAGACAAACAAATCTTGAATCATCTAATCCCTGGTCCTTATTCAATTCCTGGCCTCCTTGGTTATTTCCTTTTTAGGGCCACTAAATATGATCTTTCTCATTCTCAGTTTCAGACCATCTCATGTTCCAATTTGTTAACCAGTCAGTCACCCAAAAAACAACCACTCATATCCTTACCCTACATGGATATTAACCAGTTCAGACTGAAGACCCAAGAGTGTTCCTATAAACATCCCCCCTCCTTTTTTTCCTTATAGGCAGCCCACTTGACCCTCAATCTGCAGGAAACAAAGAGACACCACACCCATCACCCTACTTCCTTAAAAAGACTTGATAATAGAGCCCAGAACAGGGACCCACCCAAACAGAATTGAGCACAGGAACACAGAAACAAGTGCACAAGTACTGCCCAGGAAGGAATAAGTGCACCAGTCCCCACCCCCAAACCTTTTTATTCCTACACTGTCTTAACCCATGTGCTGACTTCTTTATTGACTCAGCCCACTTACACCCAAGTGAATAAAGGCCATGTTGCCCACACAGAACCTGGATTCTGTTTCCCTTCACTCATGTCTCAGAGTAACTTCTCACTGATGGACTTCAGGTAATCAGTCTCCAATCCCAAATGCAGAGGAAAGTGAGATATCTCTCTGGAGAATATCAAGGTCATCTGGAGCCTTTATAATTCACAATGTCTGCATTACAGTAAAAATCACTGATAAATGAATGAACAATAAAAATGTGACCAGTCATGAAAATAAAAGCAGGCAATAGGAGTCAATCCACTGATAATCCAAGTAACTCATTAATGTGTACTGAAAAAATAAAGGAATTCAAGTTCTAGTTTCTGTCCTGGCATGTAAGAAGCTTGGAAGTTGTCACTCCCATTCACACAAGAACAAAGCAAAACAAACTGAAAATTAACAATTTTCCTTAGAGTCATCATAAAATTGAAATCAGAGGTCAAGCCCCTGCCTCAGTGATTGGAGAAATAGGCAGATTGAGGGAATCACAATGTATTAGAGCACAAACCACCGCTGGTACCAGTACTGGAGCAGGAAAACCTAAATTATAATTGGAGAACTGCTAAAGGATTAGTGTAGAAAAGTCAGAGAGTTACAAATTCCAGGGGGCCCAAGTATTGAGGGACCCCATGCTTTTCTGAATTTTACCTCCAAGAGTTATACTAGGCTTTTCTAAGATTAGATAAAAACCTCCTCATGATTTTGACAGAGCAAGGGAGAAAATACAAATTTGAAATAAGCCCAGAGCTTTCCATTCTTAATAAGACTTGTACTCAGAGGAAATTGTCCCACCAGAGCCTAATAGCCTTTGGTTTTACCAAAGTCTGGGGGAGTAGAAATGACCAACTGCAGCCTTCTTTAGCCTTTCACTTGGGGGAAGCATGATGCCCAGCTACAGTTCCTCTACCCTCCCCTCTCATCCAAGCAGGGGTGGGGACTAAGAAGCACTCAGAAACATCATAGCCCAGGGTCAGAGGCTCCCCAGAAGCCGGAGACCTAATCTCAGAACTACAGAATGTTTTTGCTCTCTCTCCGCCTTCACCTGCTGCCAAGTCAGTGGGGGCCTGGCACAATAGTAACAGGGTAACACAAATGAAGAACTGCATCTCAAACCTTATTTAAGAAGTCTCTATGGAACTCCAGAGATAATAGGGAGGACAAAAACAGGAACACCAGAAAAAATTTTAGTCTTTGACCAGTGAAGCTATAGCAAACCATAAACATGGCCTAACCCCCAGACAGAGCATACGATCTAGACGTATCATATTCAACTGCAAAAATAAAATTAGGTCAGACTTCTCTGTTGAAACCATACAAGCAAGAATTAAAGGGAATTAAACACAAAAAATGCTGAAAGAAAAAGCCACCAATCTAGAATTATGTGTTCTGTGAAATTATCCTTCAAAAGTGAAAGAGAAATAAGGGCTTTCTCAAACAAAAATGGAGCAAATCTGTCACCAGCAGATTCGCCTTGCAAATATTGTTAAAAGGTATCCTTCAAACTTTTATATGCTGTTGGTGAAAATGTAAACTAGCACAGCTACTATGGAGAACAGTATGGATATTCCTCAAAAAAACTACAAATAAAACTACCATATGATCCAGCAATTCCACTACTGAGCACTGATCCAAAGGAAAGGAAATTGGTATATCAAAGAGCAATCTGCACTCCCATGTTTATTGCACCACTATTCATAATAATCAAGATATGGAATCAGCCTAGGAGTTCAACAACAGATGAATGAATAAAGAACATGTGGTATATATATGCAATGGAATACAATTTAACCCTGAAAAAGAATAAACTGTCCTTCCTGGCAACATAGATCAAACTAGAGTGCATTATGTTAAGCAAAATATGTTCTCACTCATATGTAGAGGTAAAAAAAAAAATTTCTATCACGGAAGTGAAAAATGGAGAAGGACTATGGGCAGTTGTGAAGAGCAGGGTGGGGGAGGAGATAGGAGAGATTTGTTAAAGGACAAAAAATTATAGCTAGCTGGGGGAAATAAGTTCCTATCTTCTGTGGCTCTAAGGGATGACTATAACTATAATAAATGATATGATATAGTTTCAAATAGCTAGAAGAATGCTCCTGACTCAAAGAAATAACTGTTTGAGATGATGGATATGCTAATTTTCTCTACCTGACCGCTATATGTTATGTGTATTGAAACAACATCATATACTCCAAGAGCATGAATAATTACTGTATTTAGATTAAAAACAGAATATAAGGCAAATCTAAGGAAAAACTAAATGAGAAAAGCACTATATGCCCAATAAAATAACTAAAATTCATTGAGAATATAAAATACTGGTTAGGATATGGAGTGAAAACAACCCTCATTCATTGCTTGTAGGAATGAGCAATGTTACATCCACGGCCAAAGACACAGTTGGGAAGTGTCTTGCAAAGCTAAACATACCTTATAATACCATCCATTGGTCGTGCTTCTAGGTATTTACAAAGCAAGTTGAAAACTTATGTCCAAACAAAAACCTGCATACAGATGCTCAACAGTTTCTATAGTTGACAATAACTTAAGCAAATAAAGCATCCTTCAATACATGAATAAATAAACAAATTGTGGCACATCTGTACCATGATACATGACCCAGTAATAAAGATGAGTTAGCAAGTCACAAAAGACATGAAGGAACCTTACAAATGTATTGTTAAGTGAATGAAGCCAGTCTGAAAAGCCTAAATCCTGTGTGATCTTAACTATGTGACATACTCAAAAGGCAAAGCTATAGTGACAGTAAAAGAGATCAACAGTTGCCAGGCATTCATAGGAAGAGGAGGAGAGGATGAACAGGTGGAGGATGGAGATGGTTAGGATAGCGGAACAATTCTTTATGATATTGTAATGGCAGATACATAACATTACACATTTGTCAAAATTCACAGAACTGTACAACATGAAGATGGACTCCTAATGTAGACTATGGATATTAGTTAGCAGTAATGTATCAGTATGAGTTTGTCACTTATAACAATCAGACCCCAGTAATACAAGAGACTCTACTTGGGGAATCTAAAGCAGGGAAAGAGAGGACCAATAGGAACTCTCAGTACTGTCTACACAATTTTCTGAAAACCTAAAATTGTTATTAAAATTATGATCTATTAATTTGTACAAAGTATATCATTCTAATCTAATTTCTGTTGCAAACAATAGTAATTATGATATAAATTATGGAGTTCATATCACTTAGAAAATGTGAAACTAAATCAGACATACAAGTATATATGTACACCCATACTTACAGATTTTCATGTTTACTTGGATATTATTTCTTAAGTAAACTTCAAAATTTTTTCATTCTTATATATTTATGTGCTAAACTAAGAAACTAACACAGGATACATGGTGTTATAACTTCTAAAGTTAGAATTTTGGTTAGGGAAAATTAGACAAGATTAGCTATTTCTCTATTATTCCTGATTAAAATGAATAACAACTTTTTTCAAAACTTGAAAATTATCTATAATCGTCCAGTTCTTTGAATGGTATTGGTCAATTTAAATTGTTGCAGTGTATAATTTCAACAAATAGAATTCAGAGAAGAGGATTCTGGGAAGATGGCCAACTGGTAGCAACCCTGGTCAGAGGCTCCTGAACAAAGAAAGAAAAACTGGTTGGAATCAGAATATATGAAGCCAAAGATGGGGAGCTGAGCTCAGAAATAAGTTCAGCAAGCTGTAACCAAGGAAGATCATTTAAGAACACAAAATACAAATACAAAGCAGGCCCCAGAACTGCTTGCTAGAGCTGCCCACTTTCCACCGGTGGCGGGTGGCCACAGAGAAGTCCCCTGCACCAGGAAGGCACAGAACAACTTGGTAGAGCCTTGCACACCCCTGCGGGTGGCAGCGGACGAGTCCCCCACTCTGGGAGGACCCAGAACTGCTTGCTAGAGCTGTGCACCCCATGGGCGGCAGAGGAGACCCCCACTCCAGGGCTCTGGGCAGGTCCAGAACTGCTTGCTAGAGCCGCAATCTTCCCACAGGTGGTGGGTAGCCAGAGAAGAGTTCCCCTGCTCCAGGCAGCCACAGAAGTACTTGCTAGAGCCTTGTGCACCCCCGTAGGTGGCAGCAATTGAGTCCCCCACTCTGGGAGGAACCAGAACTGCTTGCCAGAGCCACACACCCCACGCGCAGCAGAGTAGATCCCTGCTCCAGGACTCTGGGCGGGTGCAGAACTGCTTGCTAGAGCCGCACACCTCCTGCATGTGGCAGGTGGCCACAGAGGACTTCCCCTGCTCTGGGTAGGTGCAGAACCACTTGCACACCCCCATAGGTGGCAGGGGACAAGTCTCCCACTCTGGGAGGGCCTAGAACTGCTTGTCAGAGCTGCACACCCTACAGGCAGCAGAGTAGATCCCTGCTCCAGGGATCTGGGCGGGCACAGAACTGCTTGCTAGAGATGCAAACGTCCTGTGGGCTTGCAGGTGGCTGCAGAGGACTTCCCTTGCTCTGGGCAGACAAAAAACTACTTGCTAGAGCCCTGCGCACCCCACAGGCAGTGGTAGAGGAGTCCCCCACTCTGGGAGGACCCAGAACTGCTTGCTAGTGCCACGGGTGTCCTGCGGGCAGTGGCGGAGGAGTCCTCCATTCCAGGAAGACCCCAAACAGCTTTCTAGAGACACACACAACCCACGGGGGCCAGCAGAGGAGTTCCCTGCTCCAGGGACCTGTGCTGGGTGGGCCCAGAACTTCTTGTAGAGCCATGTGCACCCTGTAGGAGGTGATGGAGGAGTCTATCACTCTGGGAGGGCCCAGAACTATTTGTTAGAGCCACGTGTGTCCCACAGATGGAGGTGGAGGAGTTCCCGACTCCAGGCTCCCATTCTGGGAGGGAATAGATTGGCTTGCTAGCGCCACACGCGTCCAACAGGCCACAGTGAAGGAGTCCTCCACTCCCCCCAGGGACTCTGGTGGGGCCGAACTAAGACTGATCTGGTAGTTCACGAACCCTACACTACCGCTGCCATTCCCCCACCCCTTGGCTGCTCCAGGGTGCTGAACTAGGACTGATCCAGCTACTACTGGTCTCCTGCCCCCTGGTTGCCACAGTAGGCTGAAAGAGGTCTAATTCGGCCATGCACACTCCCTTACAGCTGCTGCCGTTCCACTGTACCCCAGTTGCCCCAGCACCAGAGAACTGGGAGTAGACAACAGACATGCTCTGCCTCTCTCTCTGGGCAACGAGAAGAAGCCACCAACTGAACAGTTCTGATAAGGCCTCCAAACAAGGTAAACTCAGAATAGGGCAGAATCAGCAGAAAAACTCTGGCAACTCGAATAACCAGAATAGATCAACTCCCCTAAGGAAAAATGGGGCAGACGTAATTGAAGACCCCATCCACAAGCAAATGGCTGAAATGTCAGAAATTGAATTCAGAATGTGGATAGCAAATAAGATTAACAGAATGGAAGAAAGGAAGAGAGTAGAAGTTCAAGAAATGATTCAAAAGATCTCTCAAGAAATTATTCAAAACATTTCTCAAGAAATTATTCAAAAGATATCTCAAGAAGTCATTCAAAAGATGTATCAAGAACTCAACAATTTCAAAGAGAAAATGATCAAAGATTTTGAAACACTGAGACAAGAGGTTGCAGCCCTCAAGTATCGGAAAGACACAGTGGAATCCCTCCATAACAGAGTGGAACACGCAGAAGAAAGGATCTCTGATTCTGAAGACAAAGCTTATGAAGAAGCCCAGGAATGCAAAGATCAAAAGAAATGGAGAGTAAAAATGGATCTCATTCTCAGACAGCTCTCGGATAATTCAAAGAAAGCTAATATTCGCCTTATAGGAATCCCTGAAGGTGATGAAGTTGCTTCACAAAACACTGAGGCTCTTCTTCATGAAATTATGAAAGAGAACTTTCCAGACATGCCAAGAGATTCTGAAATTCAGGTAGCAGATAGTTTCAGAACCCCAGCATGACTCAACCCAAACAAAACATCCCCCAGACACATCATAAATTAACTTCACCAAAGTTATGATGAAAGAGAAAATTCTGAAAGCAGTCAGACGTAAAAAAACCATTACCTACAAGGGAAAGAGTATTAGGATGACTGCAGATCTCTTGGCTGAAACCCTTCAGGCCAGAAGAGGATGGTCATCGACTTTTAATCTCCTAAAACAAAATAACTTTCAACCCAGGATCCTGTATCCAGCTAAACTGAGTTTCATCTATGATGGTGAAATTAAATACTTTAACAACATTCACATGTTGAAGAAATTTGCCATAACTAAACCAGCTCTCCAGGAAATTCTCAAACCTATCCTCCATAATGACCAGGGCAATCCTCCACCACAAAAGTAAACCCATACAGAAACTTTTGATCAAATTCCAACTTCCACAACAGCAAAAGGATTAAAAATGTCTACTGGACTTTCGAGCAACTCAATTCCGAAAATTTTATCAATAATTTCTATCAATGTGAATGGCTTAAATTGTCCTCTAAATAGACACAGATTGGCTGATTATATACAGGAACTTAGACCAGACATCTGTTGTATACAAGAATCTCACCTTACCTTAAAAGACAAATATAGACTCAGGGTGAAGGGATGGTCATCTATATTCCAGGCTAATGGAAAGCAGAAAAAAACAGGTGTTGCAATTTTATTTGCAGATACAATAGGTTTGAAACCAACAAAAGTAACCAAAGATAAAGTAACCACTTTATATTTGTTAAGGGCAATACCCATTATGATGAGATCTCAATTATCAATATCTATGCACCCAACCAGAATGCACCTCAATTTATAAAAGAGACTCTAACTGGCATGAGCAACTTGATCTCTCCCAGCTCCATCATAGTCAGAGATTTCAACACTCTTTTGGCAGTGTTGGACAGATCCTCCAAAAAGAAGTTGAGCAAAGAAATCTTAGATTTAAATTTAACTATCCAACTTTTGGACCTAACAGACATCTACAGAATTTTTTATCGTAACAAAACTGAGTACACATTTTTCTCATCTGTCCATGGAACATACTCCAAAATTGATCACATATTAGGTCATAAGTCTAACCTCAGTAAGTTTAAAAGAATAGAAATTATTCCATGTATCTTCTTGGACCATCATGGAATAAAAGTTGAACTCAGTAACAACAGGAATTTGCAGTCTCGTACAAAAACATGGAAGCTAAATAACCTTATGTTGAATGATAGATGGGACAAAGATGAGATCAAGAAGGGTGAAGGGCTCAACTACAACTGGAACTTATATACAGAAACAGGATTTCAGTCAGTATCTTAGCAAAATTTAAAAAATAAAATAAAATTGCACTCCTTGAGGAGTTGAAGTTCCATGATGACGTCATCATACTCAGCTCTATTTGTAGCCATTCAGATGAGTATGTTCAATCTAATTGTGGTTTTAATTTATATTCTTCTAATAAAAAATGAGATTATGGACCTTTTCTTATGCCTAGTATCCTTTTCCCAAAAGAGTTTCTCTCACTCTCCTGACTTTTTCTTACTGGTGGTCTGTGTTTAGTAAATACATTTTGAGAGTTCTTTAATATATTATGGATAAGAGAGCTTTGTCATTTACATGTTGCAGATATCTCCTCCAGCTATGTTGCTATTTCATTAATTTACTTATGTTCTTTGCCAAACAACATTTCTTAATTTACCTATAAATAATTTCTTTTTCTTTTCTGGTTCATCTTTTTTGTGCTCTCTTGATGAAAACTACAGTAAATTTTGGCCTACTCAACAATTTAAGAAGTCATTTTTTTCTATTTGGTACCTATCAATAATTTTATCAGAACATAGTAACTAAAATATTTTTTCTTTAGATTATTATGACATATTTTTCCCTCTGTCTGGCCTCATTATTGATCTCAGAGTAAAAGTTTTCAATATTTGAACAGGAAGTGTGACTGTTGCTGAAAGATTCTTTGTAAAAACTCTGCATCACATAAAGGAGGTTCTCTTTTATTAACTATTTACTACAACTCATTAAAAACTGTTGTTAAATGTTATCAAATGTCTCTTCTGTACATATCAAAATGAATTTTATTTTTCTGCTTTTTATAGGGAAATTCATTTATTGGTTGTTAAATTTTAATCCAACTTTTTATTTCTAGGTTAAAGTACACTAATTTTTAAAAATTTATTCACAGAAGGAAAAAACTGGCATGGATAGTGAATTTTCTACATGGTGTTTTCTTCAAGGAGACAGGATTTTCCTTATTTACTCGTAGACAAACACACTGGGAAAAGATCATTTATAGTGTTTTTTTCATTTATATAGATTTAGCAGATATGAGGACAGTTTTGTTAAATGGATATACTATATACTGATGCAGTCATGAATTGTAATATAACTGTCATCTGAATTGTGCACATTGTACCCATTAAGTTTTCATCTCAAATCTCTTTCCCACCCTCCCAACCCTTAATCCTTCCAAATCTTACAATCGTAATACAGTATTTGGCTTTCTGTTTCTAAGTTATTGTACTTAAGATAATGGCCTTCTGTACATGTTGCCATAAAGGACATGATTTCATTCTTTCTCTTGGCTGAGTATTTATACAGAGAGTGCCAAAAAAATGTATACACCAGTGGTTCTCAACCTTCCTAATGCCATGATGTATTTTCACTGTTACAAAGGGATTGTGACCCACAATCTGAGAACTGCTGGTATACACATTTTAAGAAAGGAAAAAATTGCATTAAAATTGTAATACTAAAGTCATGTTTGACTTCTGTAATTACAAGATATACAAGATACAGTAAACAAAATAACAAACATTATCAGCATGTATTGAGTATTATGATTTTAATACAGTGTTTTCCTTTTGTACGATGTGTTTATATATATTTGGCACCCTCTGTTTATATGTATTTGAGGTCTAACAATTAAGTTCATGAACTCATCCTAGAAAAAGTGTTACATGCTCATTGATGAATATCACTATGGCCACCTTTGAACTCCCCTTGTGAAGCTATACAACAGTGCCAATCCACCCTTCCAAGTAATTTTAGAACTGTTTCTCAGGTATGGCCATCAGAGCTGTGATTCTATAAGATATGACAATTAAGTTTGCAAACTCATCCTAGGAAAAAGTGCTATACACCTCATTGTTGTATATCACCTCCAAAGTTGGCCCTCAGATGACCATAGTGATATTCAGTTATGAGCTATGTAGCAGTTTTCTAGAATGAGTTCACAAACTTAATTGTCAGATCTTTACACACACACACACACACACACACACACACACACATACACACGTAATATATGCATATATTTTCTGCTTTTTCTTTATCCAATCATCTGTTGATGAATGCTTAAGTTGACTCCATGTCTTTCCTATTTTAGTTAGTGCTCAAGCTGTCCCCCTGGGTAGAGTGCCATGGCTTCACTGCTCACAGCAACCTCCAGCTCCTGGGCTCAAGCAAGTCTCCCGCCTCTGCCTCCCAAGTAGTTGGGACTACAGGCATCCGCCACAACACTCAGCTATTTTTTGGTTGCAGCCATCATTGTTGTTTGGCAGGCCCAGGCTGGATTCGAACTCGCCACCTTAGGTGTATGTGGCTGGCACCTTAGCCACTTGAGCAACAGGTGCCGAGCCAATATATAAGACCTAACCTTTTATCGTCTATAAGAAACCTGTATCACCTATAAAGACATACACAGACTAAAAATAAAGGGATGGAAAAGGAAATTCCATGCAAATGGAAACCAAAACAGGAGAAGCTATATTTCTAGCACATGAAATAAATTTTAAGATAAAAATATAAAAAGAGACAATGAAGGTCATTATATAATGAGAAAAGAGTAAATTTAGCAAGAGAATATAACAATTATACACACACACACACACCTGGAGTATCAAGTCATATATAAAACAAATATTATCTGAGCTAAAAAGAGAAATATAAGAAATATACCCCAGTAGAATGATAACTAGAGAACTCAATACCCTGCTTTCATCACAGGACAGATCATTCAAACAGAAAATCTGCGATGAAATATTCAACTTAACTTCTACTATTGTTCAGGCATCTTCAAACTACAGCCCATGGGCCACATGCAGGCCGCCTAGGACATTTATCTGGCTCACCAGGTGTTTTTGCCGCTGCTGCCTGTCCTGCTTAGCAGTGGACTCATCCCAGAGCCCACGGTCCGGCCCTCCAACGGTCTGAAGAACAGTGAACTGGTCCCCTGTTTAAAAAGTTTGAGGACCCCTGATAGACGCATAAATGCAATAGAGCCCTTATATGTTAATCATCCAAGGGACTGTAAAAAACTGTTTAGTATACAAATGTGGTCAACATAAGGAACTAGGTCTACTGTACTGATACCTACATGTGGTGTATGTCCAATCTGTGAAAATTCAGTCAACTTACGGAGGTGGTCAGTGTACAGAGGTGGTCAATAATGGAGGGTCTACTATATTTATAGAATATTTTATTCAATAACTAAAGACAACACATTTTTCTCCTCAGCTTGTGAATCATTTTCAAAGATAGACCATGTGTTTGGCAACAGTGTTAAAAGTTTAAAAAAATGTATATTAAATCAAGTATTTTCTCTGACCACAATGAAATAAAACTAGAAATACCTACAAAAACAACACTGAAAACTGTGCAAACATGGAAATTACACAACATTCTCCTGAATGACTAGTTGGTTAATGAAGAGATGGAGAATGAAATTAAATTGTTCTCAAAACAAATAAAAATGCAAATATAATTTATTAAAACCTCTGGAATGCAGTAAAAGCAGTAATAAGAGGAAATTTAATGGTAATAAATGCCTACATCAAATAGTTGAAACTTTCAAATAAACAACCTGACAATGCACATAAAAGAACTTGAAAAACAAGAGCAAAATAAAAACAAAATTAGTAGAAGTAAAGAAATAGCATAAATAAAATTGACCACCTGCCCAAAATTGCAAAAGATCCACAAAACGAAAAGTTGATTTTTTAAAAAGGTAAATAAAGTCAACAAACTTTTAGCCACATTGACTAAGGAAAGGAGAAAAGACTCCAATAAAAAACATCAAAGATGAAAAAGGAGACATTAAAATTGACAAAGCAGAAAGTCAAAGGATCATTAAAGATTACTGGGAGCAAGTATATAACAATATATTAGAATACCCAGAGGAAATGGATGTGTTCCTGGACATATACAACCTACCAACATTGAGTGAGGAAGAAATACAAACCTAAATAAGCCAGGTACCACGTACATGGTATTAAGTTGGGAGAAACAGTGGTGAAACATCAACCATGACACAAAATCTCAGAAACTAATGGCTTCACTGATGAATTCTACTGAGTATACAAAGAAATAGTAGCAATCCTTATTTTTAAAAATTGTAGAGAAGGGAATACTCACATTCTGGAAGGCCTTCTTACACTGATAGTGAGGCCACACAAAGACATGACAACAACAACAAAGAAAACTGTAGGTCAATATTTTTGATGAACTTAGATGAAAAATTCCTCAACAAAATACTAGCAAAATGAATTCAATACCACATAGAAAAAGTTATTCATTTATCATGCGGAAGTGCAAGATGGTTTAACATACACATCAATCAATGTGATTCATCATGTCAACAATAACAAAGGGGAAAAATCAAATGAGAATTTCCACTGCTGCTGAAAAAGCATTCAACGAAATTCAATGTCCCTGATTAAAAACTCCCCCCAAACTAAGTATAGAATGAAAATATTTCAATACAATAAAAATAATAGATGACAAAGCCACAGATAGTATCATATTTAGTGAGGAAAAATTGAAAGACTTTTCTTTAAGAGGAACAAGACAAGGATATTCACTTTTACCACTTTTATTTGACATAGTACTGGAAAATTTAGCTAGAGAAATCAGACAAGAAATGAAGGTTATCCCAAATTGGAAAGGAAAAATTTATCACTATTTATCAAAGGTGATATGCTGTTATATCTAGAGAGACCTAAACACTACTCACATAGACAAACACAAAAATTATTAGAACTAATAAACAAAATTGGTTAAAGTGACAGCATACAAAATCAACAAGAAAAATCAGTAACACCAACTATCTGAAAAAGAAACCAAGAAAATAATTCCATTAATAATAGCTGCACATAAAATAAAATACCTAGGAATAAACCAAAGAAGTGAGATATCTCTACATTGAAAACTATAAAACATTAATAAAAGAAATTACAGAGGACACGAAAAAATTTAAAAATGCCCATATTCATGGATTGGAAGAACAATGTTGTTAAAATGTTCATAGTACTAAAAGTAATCAACCAATTCAATGCAATCTTCATCAAAATACCAATGATATTCTTTATAAAAATAGAAAAAAATAATTCTAAAATTTATGTGGAACCACAAAAGTTCCAGAATAAACAAAGCCATCTTGAGTAAAAAGAACAGAACTGGAAGATTCACATTACCCAACTTGGAATTATACTACAGATCTATAGTAACCAAAACAGCATGGTAGTAGAATAAAAATAGACACAAAGATTAATGGGTTCAAATAAAGAAATTAGAAATAAATCCACACATATATAGTGAATTTATCTTTCACAAAGTTGACAAGAATATACAGCAGGGAAACTAATATCTTTAATAAGTGGTGATAGAAAAACTGGATTTCTACATGCAAAAGAATAAAACTTGTCTCTTGCCATATACAAAAGTTAAGTCAAAGTAAGTTAAAAACTTAAATTTAATACCTGAAACTATAAAATTACTAAAATAAAACTTTGGGAAAACACTTCAGGACATTGATCTAGGCAAAGATGTCTTGGGTAATACAGTCAAAGCACGGACAACCAATGAAAAATTGGACACATGGTTTCATATCAAGCTAAAAAGCTTCTGTACAGCAAAAGAAACGATCAACATAGTGAGATAACCTGCAGAACAGGAGAGAACATTTTCAAATTACCCATCTGATAAAGGATTGATAATTAGAAAATGTAAGGAGCTCCAGCAACTCAATAAGAATAAATCAAATACTCTGATTAAAAATGGCAAAAGATCTGAATCTTTCTGACACTTCACAAAACAACAAGAAATACAAACAGCCAACAGGTATTTTAAAAAGTACTCAACATTATTAGTCATCATGTGAGTGCAAATAGAAACTACAATGGCTTTTCATCGTATACCAGTTAAAATGGCATTATCAAAAATACAGGCAACAATGAATGCAGGCAAGAATGGAGAAAGGGGAACTCCTGTATACTGTCAGTGGGAATGTAAATTAGCTCAACCACTGTGAAGAATAGTATGGAGGTTCCTCAAAAAAGTAAAAATACAAATATTATATAACCCAGCAATCACACTGCTGTGTATACAACACAAAAGAAAGGAAATGAGTGTATCAAAAAGATTTCTATACTCCTATGTTTATTGCAGTGTGATTCACAGTAGTCAAAATCTGGAATCAACCTAAATGTCCAAGAAAAGATGAGTAGATTAAAAATGAAGTGGTACATTAGGCAGTGCTGGTATCTCAGTGCGTAGAGTGCGGGTATCTCAGTGCGTAGAGTACGGGACACATACCCTGAGGCTTCTGAGTTCAAACCCGGGTCAGGCCAACTAAAACAACAATGACAACTGCAACAACAACAGAAAAATAGCCAGGCATTGTGGTGGGCACCTGTAGTCCCAGCTACTTGGGAGGCTGAGGCAAGAGAATCGCTTAAGCCCAAGAGTTTGAGGTTGCTGAGAGCTGTGACGCCAAGACACTCTACCCAGGGCAACAGCTTGAGTCTCAAAAAAAAAAAAAAAATGAAGTAGAATACTACACAATAGAATACTATAGTGCTATCATGAAAAATAAGCCACATACAGAAAGAAAAACAAATCTTGCATGTTCTCCTGCAGATGTGAGATATAGGAAGTAAGTATTAAAACAATCAATCTCATAGAGACAGAAAGTAGAATGATGGCTACCAGAGTCTAGGAAGGTTAATGCGGGGCGGGGGGGCGAGCAGGTATAAAGTGGGGAATGTAAATGGGTACAAAAATATAGTTTGATATTTAGATAAAAAGAACAATATTTATAGCATGACAAAATGTGCACAGCTAGTAGTTAAGTTATGGTACACATTAAAATAATCAAAAGAAGTGGAATTGGAATGATTCTACTCAGAGGAATAACACACACTTGAGATGATGGACACCCTAATTATCCTGACTTGATTAATACACACTGTATACCTATATCAAAACATCTTTTGTACCCTATAAATATGCATATATAACTATTGTGTACACATAGTAATTAAAAATTAAAAAAAATAAATGGCCATCATTGATCCATTTATTAGGGAAAATAATTTCAGATTTTCCCCATTAAATATGATGCTGGCTATGGGTGTGTCATGTACAGCTTTTATTATTGAGGTATGTGCCTTCCATACCTTGTTAATTTCGTGCTTTTTCTTATCATGAAGAGATAATTGGATTTTATTAAATTCTTTTCTGCATCTCTTGAGATGATCATATGGTTTTTATTTTTGCTACTCTTTATGCGGTGGATCACATTTCTTGATTGGCATTTGTTGAATCAGTCTTATATCCCTGAAATAAAACCCACTGAACTGTGGTGTATTATTTTTAGTATTCTCCTCGATTCAGTTTGCCAGAATTTTGTTGATATTTTTGCACCTATGTTCATGAGAGATATTGGTCTGAAATTTCCTTTATTTGTTTTGTCTTCTGATATCAAGGTGATATTGGTTTTATAGAATGAGTTAGGGAGGCTTCCCTCATTTTTTATATTTTTGTAGCATTTTCAGTATCATTTCTTCTAGATGTTTCTTTTCCATATGGTAGAATTTGGCGGTGAATCTTAATCTCCTTACTCATTGCAGTTTATTAGGGATTTCTATTTCCTCCTGCTTCAACTTTGGGAGATTGCATGTTTCCAGGAACTTATTCATTTTCTCTACTTTTTGCTGTTTGTGAGCATAAAGTTGATCATAGTGCTCTCTAATGACATTTTACATTTCTGTGGTTTTATTTGTAATTTTTCTTTTTTAAATTTCTGATTATATTTATTCTGATTTTTTTCCCTTTTCTTGGTTAGTCTGTTGAGTGGTCTATCAATTTTGTTTATCTTTTTAAAGAACTAACTTTTCATTTTGTTGATTTTGGTACTTCTTTATTTGTTCTCAATGTCATTTAGCTCTGTTCTGATCTCTGTTATTTATTTTCCTTTGTCATTTTGAGTTTGGTTGGTTTTTATTTTTCTAGTTCTCTGAGATGAGATGTTAGTTTTATAATTTGTGATCTCTTTTTTGATGTTGGCATTTATGTCTATAAAATTCTCTGTTGACACTGGTTTAACTGTAGCCCAGAAGTTTTGGTATGCTTTGACTTTTTATGCATTTCAAAAACTATTTTTATTTCTTTTAATTTCATGGTTGACCCAAAGATTGTTCAAGAGAAAGTCATTTAATTCTCATATATTTATACGGTTTTGACAGTTCTTCATGAAATTGATTTATAGTTTTATTTCACTGTTATTCCATGTGACTATGAAAATAACATATACTCTGTGGTTGTTGGATAGAATGTTTTATTAATATCTATTAGGTCCATTTGGTCTAAAATCCAACTTAAGTTCAATGTTTCTTTCTGGTTTTCTGTCTGGATAGTCTGTATAACAATGTCAGTGAGGTGCTGAGGTTTTCTGCTGTTATTGTATTTTATCACTTTTCTTAGCTCTTCAATATTGGTTTTATGAATCTGAGTGCTTGGATGTTGGGTGTATGTATTTTTAGTATTGTTATATTTTCTTAAATTTATCCTCTTGTCATCATGACTGGTATAAGTCTATTTAATCAATATAATTACAGCTTTTCCTATTCACTTTGGGTTCCTGTTTGTATAGAATAACTCCCCCACTACCCTTACTTCCAGTCTATCATTGTTTTACCTTTTAGGTAAGTTTGTTGTAAGGAGAATATGGCTGGATCATGTTTTATTTAACCCTTTCCTATAATCTATATCTTTTAAATAAAACATTTAATCCATTTGTATTCAAGGTTAATTTTGATGACTGAGGTTTTCTTCCTGTCATAATGTTAACTGTTATCTAGTTGCTTTGTAATCTAAACTGTGTAAATTTATAAAAGTTGCTAATTTTAGACTTTTGTGTGTTTTTATAATGGTATTGAATTTTTGCTTCCATGTTTAGAACTTCCTTGAGCATTTTGTGTAGTGCCAATCAAGTAGCAATGAAACCTTCAGCATTTGATTGCCTGGGAAGGCTTTATTTCTCCTTCTTTTATGAAGTCTGTTCTATGAGCATAAGAAATCCTGTCAAACTGGGTTAGCAGGGGTTTTTGTTGTTGTCATTGTTGTTTCCTTAAGAAGTCTAAAAATGGCACCTAAATCTCTTTTAACTTGTAAGGTTTCAAGACTGTTGTTAGTCTGATGAAATTTTCCTTTATAAGTAATTACATGCTTTACTTTTGCTAATTTTATTATTTTTCATTTATGTGAAATTTACATAGTCTGATGACTTTATGTCTTTATAAAATCTTTCTTTTAGTGTATTTCCCTGGAGTTCTCTGAGACTTTTGTGCAGGGATGTCTAAATTTCTTACAAGTTTAGGGAAGTTTTCTTCATTTATTTACATAGAATGTTTCTGAAACTTTTTTCTTTTACTTCTCTCTTAGAAATACCTCTAATTTCTAGGTTTGAACACTTGATATAATTTCATATCTCTTCAGGCCTTGGTTCATTTTGTTTTATTCCTTTTTATTTCTTTTTGTCCGAACTAGAAAAATTCAAAAGATTTGTCTTAAAATTCTTTGATTCTTTCTTCTGCTCATTCTAGACTACTTTTATAGCTTTAAAATGTATTTTGTAATTTCTTCAAACAATTTCTCATTTCCAGATGTTCTGTTTGATTTTTCTTTAAAACAAATCTCTCTTTGGTAAATTTCTCATTCATATACTGAATTTACTTTCTAATATATGGGTATTCTTTTTCATATTCTCTTTCAACATTTGAGCTCTTTAAAATTCATACTTTAAATCCTTTCTCTGACATATCATAATTTTTATTTTGGTGAGGATCCATTGCTAAAGAGCTTGTGTGATCATTTGAGAGTGTTGTAAAACATCCTTTTTCTTCAACTCCCTGAATTGTTACAGTAGTCCCTTCTCTTTTAGAGAAACTGTCACTTTTTACATTTGAATTTATTTGTTAGGATTGGAGTCAACCCCCTATCCCCCGGATGTGACTGTAATATATTTTGACCAGTGTCATTTAGTTTTGCTTTTGGGTGCTATTTGGAGGCCAAGGCTCTGTGTGAATTTCTTGGCTATGGATAGCCTTAGTGTGGGGTTTTTCTCAATTGCTGGTTGTACTAGTGGTATGTTGGGCCTGTGAGTATGCATCTGCTTCCTTTGAAGACCAAGAGACAGATGGTTCCAGAAGCTTATCTTGTAAAGTACTGTGCACTTGTGTCAGTGGATTTTGTATTGGGTGGTGAAGTTTGACCTCAGGCCAGTAGGTGGCACTTCCAGGTATGAATTGACTGTGGCAGTAGGTGTAGACTATGTTTGGTTGTTTTTTATTTGAGGAAGCACTCTGATGCCCCAGGCCATCTGGTCTGTGGAATGCATGGTGACTTGGGTTGCATTATCAGATTCAGATGGGAGAGAAGCTGGCAGAACTAGACCAGGCTGGCCTGCACTTGGGTTCCACAGTATGGGCCCAAACACCAGAGCTTTTGGTCCTTCACTGTGGAGGAGTGGAGTAGGCACTGTAAGATTTATTTGGTTATAAATAACTTTAGTGTGCTGTCTTCTATAAATGCCAACTCTAGTAGTTACATACTAGACGGGTGAATGAACTCAAGACCTCCTGAATAGCCATGGTGGTGTGGATTGTGGTGGCAACTGAGTTCATGCAAATCTTGTCTTCTTCCCTAGTGCTATGCAATTGTGCCAGCAGATGTTGTAATGGGTGTGCAGGTTGATGTCCTGGCCAGTAGGTTATGCTTGCAGAGAGAGCTAGCTGTGGTGGTGGCCATGGGATTTGTGCTTCACTTTTGTTAACCAGGAGGTACTTTAATGTCCCAGGTGATAAGTAGGCTGTGAAACTCCCAAAGTTCCCTGTCTAATCTCTGCCACTGAGGCAGGTAGTAGGGGAAAAGCAGAGTTGGCGTTGGGTCAGGCAAGCCTGCATTCAGGCTCCTACTTGCAGTCCCAATGGATGCTGAGGCAGTTCCCAGTCCATGGGGTGATGTTCCAGGGAGAAGCAAAACCAAAGATCCCTCACATGGGGAAAGGAACAGCCTGGGTTCCACAGTCCAGCAGGCAGGAGTGGTACCAATTCCATTCAATTCCCACACTCTTGACCCAGGTGTTCTCCTTCCCCTGTCCTGCCATTGGCAGCAAGCCAAAACCACCAGCTGAATCCCAGTCTGTGAACATCATGAAATTGCCCCAAGCCACAAGACTCTGTATCCCAGACAGAAACTACAGCTCCCAGGCCACAGCCCTCTTCAATCCAGGTTGACAAAAGAGGGAGTGCATTCTACTCCTATTCCCATGGCAGGAGCTCACTCCCTGCTCACCTCTGAGTTCTAGCTCTCTGTGTGAGAGAGGAGCTGGTGGGGGCGGGGGGTGTTCCTGGTCCAGATCAGATGGTAAAACTCAGTTGGAAATTTCTCCCAATCCATGAAGAGTGCCTGAGTTGGCTGGCAGATTTTCATGAGATCCCCTATGATTTAGAATCAGGAATGTCTTCCTTCTCTCAGCATGGTATCTGAGAATGATGCAAAGTACTCCTGATGCTGCTCCTTCCCACGGACTCCCCACTGCTCACCAAGTCAGATCCATCATTGGACAGAATCAGGGGGCTCCCGCTAGCCCTGGGTCACCCAACTCCCCATGGGAATGAGTATCTCAGAGACAAACTCTGTTTTCCACTGGCCCCTTAGTGTCAGCTGCTGACCTCCACTCCTTTAAAGCATCTGAAGTTCCATTCACTTTTTCTACTGTGTTTCTTCTTTGATAAAATTTCACAGTGTGAATCTCTATATCCTATTTTGCTCTTTACAAATGGTTAAGGAATGCTGACAAAGCCTTCAATCCACCAATTTTGAAGGGTAAAAACAGGCATAAATCACCTTAGTACAATTAATGACAGATATGTGTGAAGTATGTGTTCAAGTTCTTTTAAGATTTGATTTATTTTGGCCTGTCTGCTATCCTGAGGTTTAGCTATTTTGTTCCTCATGGCAGAAAAATATCTCCAACAGCATCTCCAGGTAAGTGACACAATCCCAATGGAAAAATTAGGTATGTTCAGACAGACACACAAAAGATTTTATGTGTAAAATATAGTATAACAGTAACAGAGAATTATGGGTCCTGAGACTATATTGTCACATAAATAATTATTTGAAAGAATAGGTGTGTTTTTTTAATTTCTCTAGGTTTGCAATTATTACTATAAGCTGTTAAGTTTCTCTGTCATAAATGGTAAAGACAACCTTTAAAAAATGGTGGAAGAGAAGATTCATGTCATAATAATTGGAGGCAACAGGTTGGGGGAAGATGGGAGAAGGTTTCCCTCACACACCCACTCAGTGTCCATGGGGAAGGGAGGTGGGTTGTATTTACCAGGGCCTGGGATTTGCTTCCCAGATGGGGAAGGGTCTACCCTAGGTTCAGAAGGGAACTGGGGTTCAGCACGCCTAGAGATTTGAAATTTGTACACGTGACACCTTCTCAGCAAAGAAGGAGAACATAAGAAATGTACAGTGGGGTTTCTAATAACAAGTTTCTTATGTGGACATCTGTGTGATAAAGAACATTCTGAATGTTTTATTAATTTGTATTAGGAGGGACAGTATACCTACATATCCCATTATATGTATTATAGTTTTTTAGTTAGAATCAGTCTACCATAACGTCGAAGTAGGTGTTTAATAAAATGATTGACATATTTTAGGAACCTTTCCTAACCATGTGTTTTCTAATTTTATAGTCAAGCTCAATGCTTATGGGCTAATCTGTCAAGTATCATAGTCCATTTCATGCTGTGCACAGAATAATCTGAAACTGGGTAATTCACAGTGAGAAGAAATGTATTGGCTTTCAGTTCTCAAACCTGAGAAGTCCATTTGTCAAGGTAATAGCAGACTTGGTGTCTGGTGAGGGTCTGGTTCTGCTCCAAACATGGCGTCTTAAATATTGGATTCTCTGGAGGAAAGGTACACTGTTCCAAATATAGTAAAAAAGCAGAAGAGCTGAGAGACAGCCAATGCCCCAGAACTCTTTTAAACTGACCCAGGAGGATGGAGTCCTTATGTTCTAAATCATCCCTTAGAGGCCCCAACTCCCAATTCTGTCACATGGCAAATAAATTTCAACATGAGTTTAGAAGGAGCAAACATTCAAACCAATTCAATTCAAACAAACATTCAAATTATGTTTTGTTCGAAGTAATTTTTTTCATCTTTTTTAATACCTACTAGCTTAGAACTCATTAGTGGGATTATTATAGGAATTAGAAAGAGTAAAACTTTGAACTAAGTGTCTTAGAAAAAAAATGGGAAATTGCCTCTTTGGAGTTTCAGTTATCCTGAGAAACCCTATTAGATGGAAATGCCTCCTTTCTTGGCATCTGCAACTTTCTGCCCGTGTGACCACTTCTCAGTAATCTTTTTCAAGGATGCCAGTCACCTACTAAATGCTTATACTGCTTTACGAATATATTGTCTTCCTTGGCTGACCCTTTGAATCTCTTTACATTTTTGTTTGGATGGCAGTTACAAATAGCTAAATGATAAGAGATAACTTTTCTATAAGTTATGCAAACATTGCAAAGTTCATATTTCTGAATCAACATTTATATACACCTTAAACCTGTTTACCTATTTACCTACTATCTAGGTATCTACCTATCTCTATACCTATCTGTCTGTCATCTGTCAAGTCTTTTTCTTCTCTTTCTCTATGGTTAATACAGGCAGTGCCCAGGTTATGAATAAGCTGGGTTCTCTAGGCTTGTTCTTATGTTTAATTTGCACGTAAGTTGGAATATGTGCATTTACCTATTATCTCCTGATAGATTCTGTTCATAAGTGCAAGTAGGATGTCAGTTGGATGTTTGCAACTTGAGGACTGACTGTAATCATCTCTGTTAGTAAGTGTGAATTGTATGTAAATTGGATGTTTGAATCTTAGGGACTGCTTGCACAGAAGTTTAAAAGCCATTATCTATTAAGTGGGTTATTCCCGTAATTTTCACAACAGCTTTCCTCTCTGCTTTCAGCTTGAACTATAACTCATCCTTCAGATTGCTCCTAAAGTGACCTTTTTAATCATCCAAATCCGTCCCTATTATTAGGTATTTTAAAATCCTTCAGTGACACTCTGTAGCTTTCAGGACCACAGTGAAATGCTATTGCTTGACAATGGGTATCATTTGTTATTTCATGTAAGTAACTTAAATTTATGTTACTTCATTTTTTGGATACTCCACTCTCTTCTATTTCATTAATAATCTGCTAATTTTCCAAATCTGAGCTTTCCATGGTCACCTATTTGGACTTAGAAGTCTTTGCTCAGAATAGCTTATAGAATACTATCTAATAAAATAATTACCATAGTTTATTATACACAAATGTTAATTTCTCTTTTTCTCAAATCAAGCCTTACCAATAGTAATTTTTCTTTATTTGATATTGTATTCCAGGAAAATAACATAATACCTTGTATATAACTGATGCCCAATAAACTCGTGTTGTGAGCATGGATGAGTGAAGTAAAGTTTGAATGATGCACATTTAACACATATGAAAATAGTTAACTTACAATTCAGCAGTATAGATATTAAGAAGACAAAATGTTTGCAATCTATAGAGTATTAACAGTGTAATTTATGAAGAGTTGACCAATCAAAATGAACTGTTTAACAAATGTGACCACAATGTGGTAAGTGATAAAGAAAGAATATTTCTTTTAAAATGCTATATTTAATAGTACACTAAAAATGCATGGGGTTATAAAATTTAACATAGACTTTCTTATTTTAATAACATAAATGCTAACTTTTTAAAATTTCAAACTCATATAAGGGTTTGTGTGATTAGATCACATTGTGTTTGTTAGGGAAAGTTCAAGTTGTATTTGAGTCCTTCACCCAGGAAGTGTGCCATATACCCCTACATTGCATCCAGTAGGTGCTTACTAAGCTCCTTTCCCTCTTCATTCCTCCCCTCATTTTGAATTTAATTTTGTTTTTCCTTTTATGTGGGCCCACAGTTGTTCATCTACTAGTTTCATATTAGTACTGAGTACAAGACATGCTTAGTTTTTCATTATTGAGATATTTTACTAAAGACAATGTACTTTAAACTCCATTCTGATAAATGAAAAAGATGTAAAGTCTTTTTTTTTTTTTTTTTTAGAGAGAGAGACAGAGTCTCACTTTGTCACCCTCAGTAGAGTGCTATGGCATCACAGCTGACAGCAACCTCCAGCTTTTGGGCTTAGGTGAGTCTCTTGCCTCAGCCTCCTGAGTAGCTGAGATTACAGGTGCCCACCACAGTGCCTGGCTATTTTTTTGTTGCAGTTTTGGCTGGGGCTGGGTTCAAACCCACAACCCTTGATGTATGGGGCCAGCACCCTACTCACTGAGCCACAGGCACTGCCCAAGTTTCTGTCTTTTTTATGGCTGAACAGTATTCCATCATATATGTATACCACAGTTTACTAATCCATTCATAAGTTTATGGGCATTTGAGTTGTTTCCACAATTTTGTGATTGAGAATTGAGCTACCATAAATATTCAAGTGTCTTAAATCTAAGACATGGATGATAAAAACTGTAGAAGAAAGTATGAGAAAAATTCTTAACAATATAGGCTTGGGGAAATATTTTGGCATTTGTAGAAAAATAAATAAATAAATAAATGGGATCTGATCAAGCTTAACAGCTTTTGCACAGATAAGGACATAATAAACAAAGCAAGTAGACAACTTTTGGAATGAAAGAATACATTCACCTGTTATGAATCTGACAAAGGGCTAATAATGAGAATCTATAGAGAACTCAAGCAAATCAACAAGAAAAGTGAAAACAACCTAGTTAATTACTTGGCAAGAGAAATGTATAGAACTTTCTCCTAAGAAGACAGAATGACCAACAAACACATGACAAAATTCTCATCATTCCTAAGCACCAGAGAAATGCCATCAAAACCACCTTGAGTTATCACCTAAGCCCAGCTGCAGACACTGGTGTGGGTGTGGATACTTCTATACTGTTGGTGGGGTTGCAAAATAATACAGTGTTTTTGGAAAGAAGTATGGAGAATCCCCAAAGTGCTTAAAGTAGACCTTTCATTAGAACCTAAAATCTCACTAGTAGGTACCTATCCAGAAAAAAAAAAAAAAAAGTCATTTTACCATGAGGACAAATGCTAACTTTTTAAAAAGAGATTTGATAGTTGTTTTTGTAAGTTTCCTTTAAGTTTGTTTCTTCTGTTAGATCTGTTCATTGATTCAATAAGTTTTGCAAATCAAAAAACAGCCAATAAGAAGTTGATTTGGCAATTGCCTTTTAATTATAGTGATTTGGAAAAGTCTGCAAGGTGACCCTGAGGTGCACTTGGAAGCACAGATTTTACTGCATTGCTGCGGTTTTGTTAATGTAGCTTGTGGTTATTTTTGTTAATTAGGAAGAATAGTTTACATAAACAACAGGCTTTCTTAATAAAATATTTCCTATAACTCTACAGATAAGAATTTAAAGCTTTTGTTTTTTCACAGTTCTAACTGTATATGATAATCACGTTCTTGGTAATAGTGTTCTAAAATTCCAGAGTAGGGTCAAAAGAATTTTGCCTTCGGTCAGTCAAGACATAAAATAGGAAACTCTCATGTCTTATTTTCAAATGAGATCCAGAGGATATGTTGTGTGTTTTATAATTATACATTTATATGTAAAGATCAGAGGAATATTTATGTGTTTAATGACAATGTATTCAACTTCTTTTTTTGCCTTTGTGTTATTACACTCTGCCTCTGTCAGTGTTCACAAAAGATTTCTCTATATTTTTTGTTTCCCACTGAAGTTTACTTAATATGCATAGTAAATGTATATGTGTATATGCTATCATTCATTACATACAACTTCGATTCTTCCCATTTGAACTGCTTTAAAGTACCAGAAATTAAAGTCATTTAAAAATGTCTTCCTCCAATAGGACATATTAAAATCTATGTTTACATATTTCATAGCAACACTCATGCAAAACCCTTCAAATTTAAATATGTCAAAGTTATAATTATAGTAAAGTGAAAGCAAATGCAAGAATGGCTCTGAGAGGCTTATCCTTTTAAACTGCAAATTTAGCTGTTTTACATAGGCAGGTTTAATTTCAAAGATTTTCACAGTGTAGGAACTAATTAATTAGTTAATAATGCATGAAGCCAGAAGAGCATTATCAGTGCTATATTCCAGATGGAAAACCAGAATAAATGGAGAAACTTACATTTAATTTGACCCTTTTAAACATTAAAAGTTTTAGCTTTTCTGTTGTCTTATTGTATTTTCATCAGGTTGTCCTCATGTCTTTGGTTGCCCCTTGTTCTACCCCATAAGACTTTAGAGTTTTTAGATTCTTGGTGTAGAAAAGGGAGGTAACACCGATCTGACAATAATAAATCATTTAATAGACATGATAAAGTTAATTTTAAAAACTGAAATGACTCTTCACTGTGATATTAGCACATTAGCTTGCACGGGCTGCTAAGCCCATTTGCTAAACGGCCTCTTTTATTGTGACAAGGGGAGAACCAGTGGTCAGAGGGCGTTAATGCCCCCAGCCTTGCAACCACCATCACCTGCCTATATACGTCATAAAATCACCATGGATTCTGAGCTCCTCCTCCTTCTAGGTTATATTTATTATCAAAAGTGTTGTCTAAAACTAAACAACAATGTGATTTTAATCAGGAAATGCGTGTTTTTCTTTGGCATCTATTATTATCAAGTCATGATGCTGACTTGACCAGTGAAAACTTCCTTAATGCAATCACTGTCTGCCACTTTGTGTTTATATGATTCTCTTTTATAACTCCTTAAAATCTACAAATATGTGTTAACTAATTTTTCCTTTGGTTTTGAACAAAATTCAAACCTCTTCAGTTTGTTTCATTTACCAGTGACAAATAAGGTGATACATTTCAGTGTAAATATCAATTCCAATGTTTGTATTAAGGGATATTCCTTTTCTGAAATATCTAAAATGGAAAAAGGATAAACTCAGCCTGGGATGAGATTTTTAAGGATTCACAATGTCACCTTCCATTCCAATTTTCTTTACTGCATTGTTGTGGTTTTGTTAAGGTAGCTTGTGGTTATTTTTGTTAATTATCAGTGACAAATAAGGCAATACATTTCAATGTAAGTATCAATTCCAATGGAAGTGACATTGTGAATCCTTAAAAGTCTCATTCCAAGCTCAGTGCTCGTAGCACAGTGGATACTACGCCAGCCAGATACACAGAAGTTGGCATGGCCAGCTAAAAAACAACAATGTCAACTGTAACAAAAAAATAGGCAGGTTTTTGTGGTGGGTGCCTGTAGTCCCAGCCACTTGGGAGGCTGAGGCAAGAGAATCACTTAAGCCCAAGAGTTTGAGGTAGCTGTGAGCTGTGATGCTACAGCACTCTACAAAGGGCAACACAGTGGGACTCTGTCTCAAAAAAAAATAAAAAAAGTCTTATTCCAAATAATAGAAACAGAAAAATAACCATAGATATTCTTTTTTCTTAAATGTTCCCATGATTTATCCTGTTAGTTGGATTGTGAGAATTATGAAAGCATACTTTCAAAAGCATCCTATAAAATCCGAGGTTCTTCACATTTTCCTTTACCAATAAACTAGGATTTATAAGAAGATCAGTATGAGTCTTAACTTCAGGAATTAAATTAAAATTCAGTAATAATTGAAATAACCTAAATTCCAGGTAACTTTCTTGTAACGGCACAAAAATAAAAAAGAAAAAAAAATACTTAGTTTTATCTCTAATTTAATTAAATCAATAAATAATCCATTTCACATTTGGAAGTTTCCTTTAATTGAATATACTTACTACTTCATTTAATAATTATTTGTCTAGTTGTTGTATTAGCTGCTGAAAATGCAAGTGTGAGTATCATTGGCCAAGTTTCTCCCTTCACAGAGCTTCCAATTTAGTATAGGAATAAAGAATTAAAAAAATAATTATAATGCCATATAATCAGTACAGGTTACTGTAATAGAAGACCAGAGGGCTCATAGGAACAAAAATCAGAGGAAATAAACCAGTTTTGTTTTGTGAGAGAGATGGCTGTGAAGTATTCCTCTAGTAATATGAGATCTAAACTATGATCTGAGGAATAAGTTAAGTGGTGACTTCCCTAGTAGGAAAAAGAAAATATATCAGAAAGACCTTTGAATGGACTTTTGGTCAAAGAGGAAGCCACTCACATTCGATGAAGGATTAAGATGAGTAAGACTGGGATGAATGGTGAGAGATGGAGTGGCGTGAAATGGACGTTTACATGTTAATTATTAAATTATCTTTTTTGTTTTTTTTATAGTTATTTTGTGGTGCTGGCAGAATTGTTGTGTGTATTGATTGTAACTCAGGGTGCCTCCTAATTACTCTAGGATTCTGCCAAAATCTTAAGAGTGCAAGACTGAGGATCGGATACTGGAACTCTGGGACAGTGCTCAGGTGATCTCAGCCAGACCTTGAAGGGCCCCTGCATTAGAACCGTGAAGCGCATTGCACTGGAACTAAGCCTTTCTTCCACCTCTTCCTGTCTTCTCTTAGTCTCTTTCTATCCCTTTGTTCTTTTAATACTTCCCAATTAGGTGGATTTTTCAAAGCATTATCAGGAACAATAGATTAATTTTTTCCACAACCACGTAATTTACCATCAATTCTTGATGTCCTTTGCAAATTTTAACTTCCTCCAACTAATGTTTCATTTTGGAAGTGGACATGTTTGTTTTCAGATGCTTTTCCCATGTCTAAGTACAAATATTTCACTTTTAATGTTACCTCCCAGTACCTTACTGATAGCCTCTCTCAGGAGCAACAAACCGCAATCTTTTGGGATAAAAATTGTAAACTAATACAGTGAAAGCAACAGCAAACGTATTTTCTGTACATTCAGCACTTGGCATTCGTAACATTTTCAAGCAAAGTTTATGAAAGGAAAGGAACACAATTTGGCTGTAGTTCTTCAAGACAGACTTGTCTTTTTCTATTTTGTGCAATTTATTGTTGTTTTCCTTCAGAACTAGGGGAATAATAATTTAGCAAAAGCAGCAGTTTACATCAGTAGTTTCAAAAATAAATAAAGCTGGATTTACTTCTTTATCCAGCATTATAATCAAATTTTAACAAGTGTGAATGACATAGTTCCTGAGTCGGGTCTTCCCATATATAGCTAAAAGCATAGAAACATAGCCTTAACTCTACTTTAATAGATTAGTGATATTGGAAAAGCTGAAATACATCAATTTTTTTCACTTCATTAACAAGTAGGTTACTTATCAAACTCAAATGAAGCTAAAGATGGAGAATGATTTTATTTGAGTCCCTAGGTCAAGGACCACTCGTCTATACATGCTATTCATGCAAGAATGTACATTTGAAGGTGCTACCTCTTTGTTTCTTACATCATCCTCAGTTAAGGGAGGAAAAAAAGTATAATTTCTTCAGAAGTCTATAATCATTTCCCTATAGGTAAATAGATATAGTAAAAATACAAGGCAGTAATATTTATTGGGTCACTTGGTTCTTCTCTTAAAAAATACTCAACTATAAAAATTTGCACAGAAATTATCATTCTTTACTTTTCAGAGACATATTTGTGAAATAAAAATCAAAAGTCTATGCAAAAATATATCACTATCTTGATCCTGACAATTATATAATGAATGAAAAAGAGAAAAATATTTGAAAAATACATTGTAATTTCCCTTCCTCTCTCATAAATGCAAAACAGACCTGATAAGGATATTGATTATCATATCTAGGTTTAATTCATCAGGACACCCAATATAACAGCTTACACAGATTTGAGTAGTTTCTGCCAACTTTGACGTTTATTCATCACGTTTCTTTTTATTGTTTTGAGTTGGCAATGTGATCAGGAGGATTAGTACCCTGATTTTTCTTGGAAACTCAGCACTCCTTCATTGGAAGTGAGCTTAAAGTTACCAAACAGCTTGAAATTATCAAACAGTAGGCATGAATCCAAAGCCAGGTTAATGAAAATTCTAAAACTTGGACTGGAAACCACTGGAGAAGAGACTTTCTCTTTCCTCTTTTGATGCTCAGCTGTGAGAATGTATACCTAAATATGTTTGGGGCTTCTAGAATAAAAGGACTTGCTAAGAACCAAGCAAACAGATGGGAAGAGATGGTTTCTTGG
Source organism: Galagoides demidoff (assembly GCA_963574575.1). Lineage (NCBI taxonomy): Eukaryota > Metazoa > Chordata > Mammalia > Primates > Galagidae > Galagoides > Galagoides demidoff. The sequence continues at coordinate 52,733 of CAUYQV010048816.1, read as the reverse complement.
TACTATTGCTTCGGACTTTAATTTAACCATACCTCCACTTTTCCATTTGTCTGGTTTTACTTAAGGTAAGTAGAGTAGACTTTTATTCTTTACTTGTTACTAAAAGAGCTTTAATTAATACACTGGGGTCATTCTCCGGGAGAATGCCATACACTCTCCAGAACAGAATGATTTCTGGCAAATCTGTTGAAAAATAGAAGCACAGAGTAAGATGGCAGCTGCCAGGGACTGGTGGGGAGGGAAATGGGATGCTGCCTAAAAGGCACAAATTTTAGTTACTTTAACTAAAAGTTAAACAATATTTAGTTATCAATCATACCTCAGAAAAACTGAAAAGGAAAGTCATGTCATTAAGAGTTTACGTTTCCTTCGCAAGTCCTTCTCCACCACTCGGCATCTCCCTCTAGGACAGGTAAGAGTGGAGGAAAGAAAACAAATGACAAGAACTCGGTGGCTACTCAGCTGGGACTCCACACACCTACCACACTTTCAAACTGTGTTAGCGTCACCTGCCTTCATCCCCATTCCTCCCTGCTCATTCCCTTTCTCCTCCCGTTCCCAGCAAAACACCATCCCTTTAAGAGGATTGACAATAAAATCCCTTTTTCTTGCTGTCAGTTTTAGTGCTCTGAATACACCCAAGCTGGCTCCCTTATCGGAGGGGATCAGTGACTTACCTAGACTCCTAACTAGCCCAGGAACATACTCCCACCGGTCATCTATTTTCTTTGTTTCTCAGAGACCAAAAATCACAATAATGATTATTTAATTTCTTTTTCTGTCAAGCACTGTGGAGTACAACACAAACTGTGGTTAGCTGAGAGGCTTAGCTATCTCAGCATGGAATGCTGAACCGTAGACTGCTAGAACATGGAATGATTTTTGATACACAACTTTACCTTTATGAATTACTGCCTGAAAGCTCCAAATCTGGGACATGCGCTTGTGAAATACGTTCATCATTGAAAAGGAGACTTAACACTGTCCACATATGATCCATCTTTATAATCGGATAAAAAGAATAGTTGGTAAAATAAAAATCTAGAATAACAAAGATGCTGTTTTATGCACATACACAGGAACCAAGAGTCAAATTCCTCCCACAGAACCACACACTCAAAACCCTGATGCCTTTGAATACTTACGGAGGGCCAGGCCATGTGCTAGGCCTAAGAATATATTTTTAAAAAGATCATTTTCCCCACTTAATTTAGGCTATCAAACCAATTTTAAATTTGATATCACATTTTTTTTTGCCCTGAAAATACATTGTCAATCCATAAGAAATGAACTTTAAATTTTAAATAAGTACAAAGGAAAACTGAATGTAGCAGTTTCTTAGAAGAGACTTGTAGACCTATTTTGGAAGAATAATTAGTATTGGTAGAAATGAAACTTTTCCAATAAAAGATTAATTTTTCCTATCTGACAGCACTTGAAAACCCCTCCTGACTTTCATTAAGTAGGTTCACAATGAATTAGAAGGACTCACAAATGGAATATCCCAAAAAAAGAAAGTTCATACTGATTTTTTTTAAATAATGCAATGAATAATCTAAGATCACAATCGCAATTGGATTGATAATATTAGAGTATTCAAACCTAACGATTACTTTAATCCACATTGAACAGTTCACTTTCTTCAAATGTCATTCTCCATATTTTATGATACAAAAGTAAACTATTTAAAAGAAATTTTAGGGCAGCGCCTAGGGCTCAAAGGAATAGGGCACTGGTCCCAGGATTCAAACCTAGCCCTGGCCAAAATCTGCAAAAATAAATAAATAATAGTAATAATAATAAAAAGAAATTTTAAGGATTTTAAAGAAATATACTACTAAAAAACCGAAGATAAAAAAGCTAAGTAAGAATTAGCCTAACATTTAAACTCCTGGAAAATACATAAAATCTAGTGAGAGACATTGGTTAATCTCTAGAACAGTGTTCATAGGTTGTATAGAGTAAGTACAAATTGGCATAAGGTACTAGAGGGCCTTTAATTACATAATTTAAGGTGATCTTATAGAATTAATATCCAATTCTCAAAGAAAAGAAACTTCTGACTTAAAGCACAGATGTTTAGTTACTCTTCAGCTTATGACATTTTATAAAGAAAAACAAGGTGAATATCCAAGCAAGTACACAAAGTGGATTGAGTAATATAAGTCAAAATAAATGAAGTATGTGAATAATTTCTATTTTCTCATGACGTATTCTGCAATGTTATCCAATTTACACAACATAGAGATTGCACATAAATATTTGGAATCTCATAAAATATAATATGAGTCTACTGATAGAACAGCCATATTCTGAATTCTAGAACATCTCTCCAATTTTGAATAACGAAAAACTAGATATTAATGTCTACTACATTATGACTTACTCCTTCTCACAGCCCGGGAGTTTCTACTGTGTCAAATAAGGTTTTTCTATATGACAAAAAAATGAAAAAGGACCTCTCAAGAGCCTTGAAATCTCTCTAGCCTACTCTGATTTAAATTTTATGTGCTGCTTCTGTGGATAAAAATGGGCAAAATTGGATTTTGGAATAAGAAAGAAACTTAGAAATAATCCAGGTCAAGGATTTCATTTCATAGATGAATAAATTAGGCATCAGATGATCCTACTACAGAAGTTATTAGAAGCATCATGATTTTACTTCCCCTGTGGATAATTAAGGGAGTTTGCAATGAATGGAGTTGAGTCCCATACTGTATCCTTTTCAGCACTCTAGAAATTCTAGTTCCTCCTAGAGCAATTTTCTGACTCTATTTACCATGGTGTTTTATGATATACTGTAGGTATATGATATAGGACATGATAAATTCCACTGCTCTGACCATTGTCAGGCAGCAGGCATATTGGGTAACAGTAGCTCTCAACAGACTTGGCCATGTGTCTGGATGATATTTGGATTCTAACTAGAACCAGTCCAGTTCTCTAATTGTAGTTATTCTCTTTTAAGAAATGCATGGTAGCTCTCTTCTCTTCTCCCCCGCTCTCTCTCCTCCTCACTCTCCTCTTTTTCTCTCCCCTTTTCTTTCCTCCTTGGTGCTGCTCTGCAGCCTCCCTCCCCCACCAATAAAGAACTTTCATACAAAAAAAAGAAATGCATGGTAAACGGCAAGAGGACATTAAACCTTCATAACACAAAGTCATGAAATTTATTGATCCATCTCAAAAACTGCTGGAGTTTTCATATATCAGGGCTTTTAAGTAGTGTTGTACTCTCTATATATCACACACATTAAGGTTTTATTAAAAATTCAATGAAATATTTATATCTCAGTTACAAATCCCTCATGGGTAGGTGAATGCAATCAAGACATAGTGATTTTTCCAAGGTGAGTTTTATACATAGAACAATTTATCATGGCAATGGATATATTTTGGTTTCTAAAAAGAAAAGCAATAGTTTTTAAATATTTTACTTCTTACAAGGAAGTGACTTATTTGACTACTGTTTTAACTTTTCTCTTTTCCCAGGCCATTCCATAGTCCCCTCTTCAAGTAAGAAATAAAATTGATTTATAAGAGTTTTCCCACAGGACCTATTTCAAATTTCCCTGGGTAATTCAGAAATAATTTCAAATTTCTCTAGGTAATTCAGAAATAATTTCATAATAATGCATAATAAAATTCATGCAGATTTTAAAGTAACAATCTTTTCTGTTAAAATTCCCAAGATAACATTTCTTACAGTAATTCCATTGTGTCAGTACAAAGACACTTGTCAGTAATTCCAAATGATGTTGATACTTGAAGATAAGAGACACCCGGCTCCCCTGAGTTCCACTAGAAAGTGCCGTGTGCTCATCTTCAGGGAGCAGAGGCACAGTGAGCATAAGGGGAATCGTGCCCTAGGAATAGAGCTACTGAGACCCCGGCCAGGGGATGTTCCTTTTAAAAGAGACACAACTGGGTGATTCAGTTACAGGTTGAAAATTATTTAAATGAATATACTTTTCTCAAAAGTCTCTTAAGAAATTGAGAGTATTATAAGATGAACCATAGGCATAATCCCATGATAGTATTAATACACATAGCCATGATTTAATAAAAAAATAAATAAAAAGAAAAAGAAATTGAGAGTATTTATGTGGTATGGTCTCTTAAGTACCAATGAAATCTGAAATAAACTTATGTACAGTTTGTTTTTCTTTATAATAAATATCAGTACTAATTTCAGAATGTTTTGGCTAGATCTCTTAAGCACTTTTAATAATATTTAGTGGTACTGACACAAAACATTAAAAAATCTGAAAAAAGAACAGTAACTCAACCCTTCCCCAAGTTACTGGGTCTTGAGTTTCTTCATAAAACATATCACTGAAGCCTGGGCTAGGAAGGGGCGGACTGGAGTAAACGGCCGTCATCTCTAACTCCTTTCTGTCCTGCCTTCCAACACCTCTGCTGATCATCTTTTTTCCTTTCAGTTTTAAAATGTTGATAGTCTTCTAGAAAAAAATAATACCTGTAATTATGTCTGCTGTCAAATAATTTCCAGTGCTTTTTAAAAATCCACAAATCATGTGTAACAGAGATTTAAAATATTATCATTATTATTGCCTATCTTTCATTAGCACAAAAGGTAATGTCTTTAAAAATAATTATGTCAAAATTTGATATGCTTAATGTTCTCTTCTATAATATAGTTCAGTTTTTCAAGTTCACTTCAGTAAGCATTTCTTTTTATTTTTGCAAAGCAATCATCATAATCCCTATATTATCAGTCTGCTGTTACATTTTTATAGGATAGATACTGAACAACATTTAGAGATGGTCTAAGGGGGTAAATTAGGCTACAAGAGAGTAGTGACTTCATGTGCAAATCTGCTTTAAGATACACATAAGATTTTAACTGATGACATTTCAACATTCTCCCAAGGAATAACTCTTTCTCATTCTCTTTATTTAATTATGTGTTTGAATTTTCTACATTTGTATTTTAGAGAAAAGGAGAATAATGAGCGGAAAAAACAATCTCATCGACTGATGTTCCATCAGTAGAGATAGAAGAAGCACATTTGAACTGGGTATAGTGTGGGGCATATGGAGAGGGTGGTTCTGGGAAAGAAAATTCATATCAGATCATCTTTACATCACAATTTTAAAAATTAACTTGTAGGAGAAATGGGTGAAGAAACCAGGAAGTGTCCCGGAGACATGAAATTCTTCCTCTCTTAATAGTTTTACCATGCTTTGTTCTTTAAACATGCAAGGAGTGCAAGTCTATAAAAGCAAGGCCAAATACTGTGCATTGGCACCGTCCCTTCAGAACTGTCCCTTGCTTGTCCTACGTTATGATAATGTCATTGCAGAGTAGCAAATCTGACACCATTTTTTTCTAAAGACCCAAATAATAAACCTCTGTAATGTTGTTAATGTAACCAGCCTTCCTTGCACTTCTCCCATTTCCCCTCCAACCTGCGTTATAAATTTAACTGATTTCCTTTCAAGTCTCACCTTTCCAAGCTGACTCTTCACAGATTAACTCTAGACACAACAGAGTGGTAGGAAAGACCTTGAAATTAAACTTGAAAGGAGCGGGTGGGATGTATCAGAATTCCAGATTTTGCATTTCTCTTTGCTTTTTCTTTTTGTCTAAAAAATGAGAGAATTCTCAAACCAGCTTCATTCACTGCTAGTGTTGAATGAGTCTTAGAATTCCTCTGAAAACATGAAATTACCACTTCTACTGTAACTCAGATCTGCGTTTCTGATTCCCTTTGACACATTTTCTTATTTGATGATTGTATTACTAGATCAGATCGCTCCGTTACTCTACTAATTATCTCAATCTCAGGAAAAGTGTGTTTCCTGCCTCCTGGATGGTTTTTGTGGAGGTATTTGCTGGAAGCATGCTAGGTGTCATTTGTGTAGCTTAAAGATGAAGCTTTAGAATATGAAAACAATTCCTGGCCAGGCAGAGGGGCTCACACCTGTAATCCTAGCACTTTGACAGGCTGAGATGGGAGGACTGCTTGAGGCCAGGAGTTTCAGGTTGCAGTGAGCTATGATGCCACCACTGCACTGTGGCCAGGGTGACAGAGTGAGACCCCGCCCTCATTTCTCAGCATTTACTGCTGCCAGAAAATAGAAAGAAACTTGACTGTTAGGACAGCTGGTATTTTCACAATTTCCAAAATTTGGATGATTTCTTATTAAAACTAAAGTATGTGTGGTTTACACAGACATAAACGTTCTGATTACACATCTAAGACAAGAATTCCCAAGAATCCTGCGACACCTCTGAACATTTTGGTTAGTTTTTGAAATTAGCCCCTTAGTTAATGCTAAATAAAATAACTTTGCTTTGAAGTTTCATTTATCTAATCTACATTAAAGCACTGTGTATACATGTTTAAACCTGAATGAGGAACAAAGATAAATTCATGGCAGTTGGTAGTATTACCTAGATAAATGAAATTAACTTTCAATAAATTATTCCTTTTTCTCTGTTCCATGCATCTTTGGTAACTATTTTACTGAAAAGTTAATGTACAAACTCCCAAAGCAGAGTGCTGGACATAGCAAAGACCAGGAACAGATATCCAGGGCAATGCCTGGCCTCAAGTTTCTTGCATTCTGTTGAAGAGTAATATGTCTGATCCAAAAGTGGTATAGAATTTTTGGATAAATCCACCTGCACAGTAGAAACAAAAGTGCTATTCTTTAAAAAACCGATTTTCAGTTCGGAGAGCCAGGGTGATCCAGGTGTATTTTGTGACTGAGCCTTGAAGAATATAAAGACCTTCCCAGGCAGAAATCTCAGTGGATAACATTCTAGGTGAAGAAAGAAGTGGGAACAAAGGTTAAAAGAGGATGCACATGAAAGAGGGAGTAGTTCAGTTCAAACTCCAAAGGCTGACATACAACACTGTTGAGGTTAGCCATTGCCAAGTGCCATGTGCCATGTGGAAAATCACCTGAAAAGTCAGTAGCTTAGAAAAGAAACCATTTCACTGTCTACAACAGTTTGTGAAGGTCGGGAATCGAGGGAGGGCTCGTCTGCACAGCACAGCCTCAGGATCGCTCATGAGGTTACAGGCAGAGAGTGGGCAGTGCTGAAAGGTGGCAGGACATGGCCCCTCTTCACATGGTCTCACACCTTCTCCACACTGGTCATGCTGTTGAGAGAGCTTAGGCTTCCTCACAGTATGGTGGCCGCTAGGTAGGCAAGTGGGTTGCAGTGTGACTGAGGGCTCCATGAGAAGTTATTCCAGGGCATTTTGTGGAAGTTGCATCACCTTTTATAATTTAGTTTGAGAAGTTCTGCAGAAACCCTGCTGTGCTACTTGGATCACATTCCATCATTTACCAGCAGGTCACACATTTACCTAGATTCAAAGGGAGAGGAACTAGATTCCCTTTCTTGGTGGTGGACAGGGGAGTTGCCAAGGTTTCATAAGTGTATGTGAAACATAAAATAGCATTTTTCCCTTTTGGAAAATGTAATCAGCCACAAACAATTCATGACCTAGTCCCAGTTAATTTTTTTCCAGTTTTAATTTCTTCTATTTCTTCAAGTGTAACCATGTATCTCATATCACAAAGAACTATTTGAGATTCTAAAATATTGTCATGCTTTGCATATCTCCTTACCACTGAGAATATTGCTATTCTGCATAAATTTCTTTTCCTTTTACATCTACGGAGCCAAATCCTATTCAGCTTCAGCAAAATCTGTCCTCGCTGCTCCTTCCCTGAGTCCTCCATAACATCATTGTTCTCCTCTGTGCTCCAGAAGGGGTTTTTTGCTTTTTTGTTTTGTATTTTTGTTATTTGAATTTATTGGGGTACGATATAATGTAATACTTGCCGTGTCCACCATTTTCAAGAGCACAATGCAGTGGTGCTCAGGATGCTCCCTCTGCTGCTCAGCCATGACCACTGTCCAGTTCTAGAACATTTCATCATCTCACACAGAAACTCAGTCCTTACTCAGAAATAACTCCCCATCATTCCTCCTTCCAGTGACCCCAGAACCACTACTTTACTTTCTGTCTTTATGAATTTGAACATTTTAGGTCAGGAGTGTCCAACCCGTGGTCCCTGGGATGGCTATTGATGAGATTCAACACAAAAGCGTACATTTACGTAAAACGTTATGAGAGTTTTGTGTGACTTGTTGTGAAACTTGATTACGTGGTTCCTGAGTGTGAACTTTCTAGACAACAATGTTGTGTCACAATGTCATGTAAAATAAACACACATCTGTTCTGGCTCGTCGCACACAGGCGTGCCTTCTGTGTTACAGTGGTGTGCAGCTTCCAGGGGGTGTCTAACACACGCAGACAGTTGAGCTGACAACACTAGACGTTACAAGTGCTTGTGGTGACTTGGTGAGGCAGCAATTATTAATAATAATTCAAACTACCATTGTAATATTAGGCATTAAGGTTATTTAGCAGTCAGGAGAGCATTCCTATTTGATTATTAAGGGTACTCCACACCTCGATGGCACCTCACACATCACCTGCCTCGATTTACAATTGGCTTCCACCACACCCTGAATGGCAGCCAAGATGTGGAAAAGCCAATTTTTTTTCTATTTTCCTGTCAAATAATTTTCATAATGAAATTAAATATAGTATCTTATGTACTGTTATTTTTTAATCCCAGCATGGCTTCTACAATACCTCAAAAGAAAACAGAACCCCAGGCGGTGCCTGTGGCTCAATAAGTAGGGCACCACTGGCCCCATATACCAAGGGTGACAGATTCAAACTTAGCCCCGGCCAAACTGCAACAACAAAAAAAATAGCCAGGCATTGTAGTGGGCACCTGTAGTCCCAGCTACTCAGGAGGCTGAGGCATGAGAATCACATAAGCCAAGGAGTTGGAAGTTGCTGTGAACTGTGATATCACAGCACTCTACTGAGGGCAACAAAATGAGACTCTGTCTCTAAAAAAAGAAAGAAAGAAAGAAAGAAAACAGAACCCCAAAGAAAAATTATGGATGAAGGAAGATCATTCAAATAGTAAGGCCCTCTGTTTAATTTGCAGGGAATTTGCGCAAGTCTTCAAAGACTATATGCAAACACGGGCTGCCAAATGTGATGCCTGTGAAGGTTTCTGTCCTAAGGACAAAATAGAGGAACTGGAAAAGAGCCTGTCTCCTCAACAATAATTTTAAAAGTCACAAGTCAGATGGATTCCATTGTAAAAGCTAGTTACGTGAGCAGATTTAATAGCAAAATAGTGACTTTATTGAGCAATGTATGGAAATCATAGCAGGTAAAATTTGCTCTGAAGAAAAGCAGTGTATTTCTACAATCGGTTTGTCTCACCAGACTATAGCCAGGAAAATGCAGAAATTGGAAAATATATTTAAAGAAGTTTGGAGAGTAATGCTGCTTATTTTAAATTTTACACTTTGAAGCTATAAATATGGCTCAACTTGCCATTTTTATTAGAGGACACATGTACTGATGACAAATACAATGTCACTGAAGAAAAGGCTTCTATAGCGCCTTTAAAAGACACAACTAAATCAAGAGGTTGAAGTAGTAAAAAGTATGTTAAAGCAATTTGCTTGGTCTACTGTCAACATATCTGGTATTGTTACTAATGGTGCCCTGGTGATGGAGGTCAAAGAGAAGGACTTGTAAAATTAATAGAAGACGATTCAATTGCCACTCAAAACTTATATTTGATGATGTATCATTGCAAACTACATCAAGAAAATTTATGCACAAAAACTTTAAAAGGAATGACATCATGCAAATCACCATTGAGACTGAATTTCATAATTCAGGGCCACAGTACTGAATCATTGACACCCACAGGAATTCTTTAAAAGTGTTAATGCTTATGGGACATCATTTACTTTTCAGAAATAAGATAGCTAAATTGAGATCAAAAGTCTCCAGAACCCAGCAGTAAACTGAGATAATGTCTATAGAATAAGACCCATTTGTGTGTGGGCTTCATTTTTTTTTCCCCCAAAGCCCTTCTCACTTACTTAATCTGCATTTGAAATCTTCATTCTATAGAATGGTAGGCCAGAGTCTATCAGATACTTTAATAAACACAGCTAAAAGAAGGCCTGATTTTTAGGAGTTCATATTTTAAAACTGAAGTTTAATTCTTTAATAGGGTTTAAGAGGAAAAAAAAAGGTTTACAGAAAGCAAATGTAGATTTCTTTTCTTGATAGCTTTTAAAATCCTATAGCTTTCTTTCTTTCTTTCTTTTCTTTCCTTTTTTTTTTGGAGACAGAGCCTTAAGCTGTCACCCTCAGTAAAAAGCTGTGGCATCACAGCTCACAGCAACCTCCAACCCCTGGGCTTAAGCGAACCTCTTGCCTCAGTCTACCAAGGAGCTGGGACCACAGGCACCCATCACAATGCCCAGTATTTTTTTGGTTGTAGTTGTCATTTGGTAGGCCCAGGCTGCTCTGGTATATGTGGCTGGTACCTTAACTGCTTAAGCTATAGGTGCTGTATAGCTTTCTTCAAATTGGGTTATGATGGTCTAAATCCCTAAGCTATATGAATATAATTTGTCTTTCCCCATAAATATATGTGTTAAAGTATGTTGTACTATGATTAACAGGGTCATGTACCACTCTTTACACTGAACGAAATTCCACCACACGTGAGTACTTTGAGTTGATAAGTTATATATAATTGAGTTCTGATGTTAAGGCCTCCACTCTGGGTAAAAATTAAAAGGCAAATGTAAAATTCTAAGAAATTGAGGGAAATAGTTGTAGTACCTATAGGATAATGTATAATGAGCCACTAATTAAAAACAACTGTGAAACACCACTTTGTAGGGTTTTTACTTCTATGAAGTCCAGATCCAACCAATTCACAATTTTCCTCATATGTAAAGAGCATATATAGTGAAGAAAAGGAAGCATCTGCTTTTTATTGAATTTGATAAATATGAACAGAAAGTATTTTAAGTAAACATCCATGATATTAAGCTCATTGGGGTTGCTGAGTTATCAAAATATTCTGATAATACAATGAATAGATAATATAAAAATTAAATGGAAGTGGCACTAAAAACTTGAGCATCCTCATTCACAATCATTTTCAAAGCATTTTTGTGCATTTTTATTTGTGTCCACACTGCACTTAGCCCCTGGTAGATTGCCTGACAAATCAAAAGCACTCAATCAATATAATAGTAAAAATAGTAATTTAGTTATTGATTGAATGAATAAATTTGTCTTTAAAAATAGACATTTTATTATTTAGAATAGTGAAAAAACAAAACTATTTAAATATCTAATATAAAACAAACAGTTAAATTATGGTACATGCACAAGCTGAAATATTTTGTAGTCACTCAAATTATGTTCTTGAAAAACTTCACTAACGTATAAAATTGTCTAAAATGTAGTATTAACTGATATATATATATGTAATATATATACACACATTTTAATGGCTCTAATTTATTTTAAAGTGTGTATCTATACAAACAGACACACATGAATACTTTAAAAATATGTGTAAATGTTCACTAATATTTTCATATTTGTGTGCATGTCTATGAACATATTTTCAACATATATCTGGATATATTTGTACCTGTATTAAAAAAATAAAGTTCAAAATTTTATAGTAACCATGCCAGGTAGCTAATTCTCAGGTATATATCTTTATCATTATTTTACTTGCCAGGAGGAAGAAACAGCTGTGTGTTTATATTAATACAGCTGCTCATCTTCCAAGTGAAATATTTGTGGAAGAACATCTTTTCAATGAAATTCTGAGCATACCCTCTTCAAGGCTGAAACTGCCAGTAGAGCTCTCTTCTAACCACTTAAATCATTTAAAAGGGTACAACTTTATAAGAAAAAGAATTGTTATATTGAAAATAAAATAATTGAAATTAAAAAACCAACCTATATTACCTGAATGCTAGAGGACCGTCAGCATAAGTGAATCTAAATTGCTGGTAAACATGTGTTTTTATAATGGAAGTAAGTGCTGTTCCTTATCATGAGAGAATATTCTTTTGGACTCAAATATTTGAAATACTCTGTTCATAGGACTCATATTTAGCATAATCATGAACCTGAAGAATTATAATTCTTATTTTCTTATAGTAATGAAGAAATTAATAAAGCACTATATTAATAGTATAAGATTAGAATGGGACAAAAATGAATACTAGATAACAAGATATTTCACAATGTGATGGCACTGATGTGGGCCGGAGTTCCCCATGGCAAGCGTGTGCCAGATCAGTGTCTTGCCATTTCCTTTGCAAATATATTTGTGTAGCATACAAATAAAATGGTAATATGCTTTCATGGCATGTAGGCCACTAATTTGGTTATGTGAAAAAAGCATGACACTTCTGTTTATGATTGTTTGGTGTAATTTCATACATGGAGCTGACTCTTGCCACTGAAAACAAGGATGCATCCTCAGATCTTAGGTAAAATATATGTTATATGTGTTTGCAAAAATAAACATAAAGTTTAAACAGATTTTTTAATTATCAATAATGAAAAATGTCACTCTTTGTAAATAACTGAAAAGTTAGGATAAAAATATTTTCAGTAAAATTAAGAGTCATAGATGATTCTACATTTTTTGATTAAGAGCAATGTAATTATGGAACTATAATCATTTTCTATTATTAAAGTTTTCCATAGTGCTACAATACCTTCATTTTTCTGTTCATTTATTAATATAAATATTTTAATCACTTTTAAAATAGAGCTCTTCTTTATTGTAAGAGTAAAATTTAGATCATAATTATATTCTTTGTGTATAAAGAGAGGACCTCCTGTACTCAAAGTGGAAGTATAAAATTCTAAAGTTTATCAAAAGACCACAAAATAGGCTTCCATATTTAGAAGATACTTAGTGTTAATCCTCACATTTTGTATAAACTTATTAAACACCCCTCATAAACCATTTAGTGTAATTTCACATGTATATCTTGGATCATTAGATTCTATGCCAAACTTTAAATCTTTCTGTGTAAAAAGTCATGTATTGATTTGTAAAGGCTAATGCACACCAAAAACTTAACTGCTGTACTGACAGTGGTAAAAGAAATCAGTACAACCAAGATACAAGGTTCAGGAAAAAAATTAAAAATAATGACACTGCTAAGCTAGTCATCATCCCTTAAGTTTCACAACTTTTATACCAAAAGGTGAGGGGGGGGAAGCCAGGGATGTTGATGAATCAGCTTCAAAGCTTTTCACAGCATCACCACCAGCAATACTCAAATATGTCAAAGCCTGTGTGAAAAATGAAAACCAGTGACAATGAAAGCATCCAGCTTGAAAGATATATTACCTCTTTCCCATGTCACACTTCAGAAACAATACAAAACACGATTACTAGTCCCAGTGGAAGGAAGGACTCTTTACAAGTGATATTACCATTTCAAAATATCTTTGTATAAAAGCAGAGCCAGATAAAGACTCTGAAACATCAGGACTTCTGAGACAGAGCTGGAATTTCTGTATAACAGATATGTTCTCAGACAGAAGAAGAATGGCAGGTGGAAGTGGAGAGGAGTCAGTTTGTACAGCACTGGTTCGTGCTTAGTTGGGATACAGTAAGAAGAATAAAACTGTGTGATTATAAGGGTTGTACGTGTACTATTACCATGACTACTGTCGGTTTTATAGAGCATAAAATTTAAATCAAATATTTTTATGCCACAGTCAGATAACCCCAAAAGAAGTACCCATTCAGAGCCCCAAGAGTCAAATGTTTGCAAATCAGTTGAAAATTAACATGTAATTTACTTGGTGATGCGATTCTCTTCCTAGCCGTTTTCTAAGACCTCAAGGAGGCTAAATGGAAAAGTATGATATTACCTTTTGAGTGTTGTTCTCCTTTACTTTCCCCCCCAGGCACTATGCAGTATGAACTCACGTCTCTAAAGTGAGGACTTTCCTATGATCTAAGAAAAAAAGTGCAACTTTTTCACCAACTGTCTTAGTGGTCTGCTCAGACTGCTGTAATAAAATACTACAGACAAGGTGGCTTGAAGAACAGAAATTGATTTTCTCTCATTTCTGGAGTCTGGGCAGTCCCACATCAAGTTCTGGCAGGTTAGTTTCTGATAAGAGCTGTCTTCTACCTGTGTTCTCACTTAGTGGAGAGAAAAAGAGTGAGCACTCTGGTGTTTTGTTTTGTTTTGTTTTTTTATAAGAACACCAATTCTATCAGATCAGGGGCCCATCCTTGTGTGACCTTATTTCACTTTAGTTACCTCCTAAAAACACTATCCACAAATATAATAGTGTCAGTGCTTCACTCCTCAACTTGGGGATGAGGCCAAAATTCATTCTATAGAATGAACTATGACAAAAGGCTATATAATCTAACCTAATAAAGATAAAAATAAGGTGGGAGAGATTCAACACATTTAAATTATTTATAGTATTTTAGAGCCTTAAAAGCAATTTTAGTCACAAAAGACATAGAACAGTTTTCAAGGAAGCTTTCCTAGTTTGAGTAATAACTATGTGAGTATCATTCGTGTGAGCATGCATGCACATGTGTGTGCTTTAGGTTACATTTAATTGTTGTCATCTTTTGAGATCAACTTCAGTGCTTAAGAAATATAGTCTATTTTTATGTATTCTCACTTAATCAGCAATCTTATTTAGAGTATGTGTGGAAGAAAGAAAGCTTGTGATGCAATTCAGAGCTAAGACACTGGACTTAGCTTTACTAAATATTCTCTACTACCCACCTTCAGCCAAGATGCCTAAACAATAATCACATCATAAAATATTGTGTTTCTTTTATTCATCCTTATATGACTACAAGAGACCATGTTTATATGGACAGAGAAAGTAATATTTAAATAAGTAACTGAGTATATACATATTGGATTGATGCAATAGAATATGTAACTAAAGTTATAAAAATCTTTTTCTCTAAATTTAAAGCTTATAGCTTAGTGATGAAGCTATCTTTTAAAAATTATATTCAAGAAAATTGGAGACATATAACTAACTATATATCTATATCCATATAAATACCTCCCATGTAACTGATCTTTCTCACAATGTCCCTATTTCAACAGTAAAACAATGTTCATCCAGCTAAGTTCATTGTTTGCTGCTGAGAAATATCTCTCGTAACTTACCAGTTGCTGTAGGTTACAATGAACTACATACGATATGATGTGAGTAATGTTTTCTCTTTTTTCCATTTCACTCCAATTTCAGGCAGATTTGACCTAGAGGTACTGCCAAACATTTAGACTATTTCAATGAACCTCTTCCCGAGGTGCTCATGCTAAGTAGATGTCAGGAGAGCAATGGTGATGTCTATATGTTGTTCTTCAAGAGATGTGCTTTTCATTTGATAAAATCTACTGGCCCTTTGTGATAAAAACTATCAGCAAACAAGGCACAGAAGGAAAATATCTCAAAATAATAAAAGCTATATATGCATGTTTGACAAACCCACAGTCAAAGTCTACTGAACAGAAAAAAGTTAAAAATATTTCCCCTAAGAACTAGAACAAGACAAGGATGCCCACTGTCACCACTTCTACTCGACATAGTGCTGGGAGTCCTAGCCAGAGCAAACAGGCAAGGGAAAGAAATAAAGATTCTCCAAATCAGAAAAGAAGAGGTCACACTATCCTTGTTTGCCAATGACACGATCTCATATCTCAAAAATTCTAAAGAATGCTCAAAAAGACTCCTAGAATTGATAATAAATTCAGAAAAATCTCAAGTTATAAAACTAATGTACACCAATCAGTAGCATTTGTATACACTAATAACACTCAAGCCGATTCAAATCAAGAACTCAGTACCATTTACAATAGCTGCAAAGAAAATAAAATACATAGGAATACACTTAATCAGGAGATGAAAGATTTCAACAAGAATTACAGAACACTGATGAAAGAAATCATAGATTAAACAAATGTATAAACTCCCTAAGTTCCTTGATTAGAAGAATCAGTATTATTAAAATTATCCATACTGCACAAAGTAATATATGGATTCAAAGCAATTTCCATCAAAATGCCAACATCATTTTCTAAATAACTAGAAAAACAATCCTAAATTTCATATGGAATCAACAAAAAGCCTGAATAACCAAACCAACCCTAAACAAAAAGAATAAATAAGGGAATAACATTGCCCGAGTTTAAGTTATACTATTAAAACAAGGCTATAGTAACTAAAGCAACTTTATTGGTATAAAGGTAGAAACACAGACCAATAAGACAGAATAGGGAACCCATATATAAAACCACATAGCTATGGCCAACTTATTTTTAACATACATTGGGGAAAAGATACCCTATTCAATACAGGGGATGGAGAAAACTGGAGAGCCACATCTGCAAGAATGAAACTCAATCCCTATCTATCCCCATATATAAAAATTAATTGAGCATGGATTAAAGACTTAAATGAAAGACCTGAAACCATAAAAATTCTAGAAGAAAACATAGGAAAAACTCTTCTGGGCATTAGCTTAGGCAACGAATTTAATCACTAAGACCTCAAAGACAAAGCCAAAACAAAAATTAATAAATAAGACTTAATTAAGTTAAAAATTTTCTGTGCATCAAAAGATATAATCAACAAATAATCTACCAAATGGGAGAAAATATTCACAAACTATACATACAACAGATGACTAAACCCCAGAATTTATAAAGAATTCAAACAAATGATCATGACAAAAACGCTATTAAAAAGTGGGCAAAAGGTCATGAATAGATTTTTTTCTAAAGAAGATATTAAAACGACCAATAAGCATATGAAAAATACTCAGCATCACTAATCATCAGAGAAATGCAAATTAAAACCCCAATAAGATATGATCCCTGTCATAACAGCCATTATTATTAAGTCAGAGAAACATGCTCATTGTTGGTGCCACTGTAGAAAGGGAATGCTTACTCTGTGGGGAGAAGGTCAACTGGCACAACCACTATGGCAAACAGTATAGAGACGCCTCAAAGCACGAAACGTAGACCTACCAGTTGATCCAGCAATCCCACTACTGAGCATCTACCCAAAGGAAAAGAATGTATTATGATAAATAGACACCTGCCCCTGAATGTTTATCCGAGCACAATTCAGGATTTCAAAGATATAGAATTAACCCTAAGTGCCTATCAACTAAAAAATGGATACACACACACCATGGAATACTTACTACTCAGCCATATAAAGAAATGAAACAATGTCTTTTGCAGCAACTTGGATGGAACTGGAGAATAATATCTTAAAAGAAATATCTTAGGAATAGAAAAAACAAATACCACATATTCTCACTTATAACTGGGACCTAAATGGTGGGTAAATATGGTCCTAAAGTGTTGGACACTAGAATTTAAGAAGGGAGAGGGGTAAGAGGGGTGAGGAGCAATGTTACCTACAGGGTTCAGTGTGCACTCTTCTGCTGACAAGCCCAGTAAAAGCCCTGACTGCAGCATGATACAATTCATTTATGTAACAGAAACACTCGTACACCCTAAATCTATTGACATAAATAATTAAAATGAAATAAAGTTTCCTATCTTTCAGGAGGAAATGTGATTATGTATATGAGCTTAGTTATCTTAGGAAGAACCAATCAGTGATAAAAATTAAGAAAAAAAAAGAAATGTATTAATCTCTTTTTTAAAAAAGAAAAAGGATCTTTTTATGGAACATATGACAGACCTTCAATGCTACGAGTCACTCAGGATGATGTTTCATTAACTCCCTCACATAATTGTGCTTGTAGTCTGCAAATTCAGCCACTAGTCTTCTACCCATCAGTGGTGACTTCTTTGTATTGAAACTCAAGTTTGCAGTAATGTTTTAAAATTGTGCTTTATTTACTTGTTTATTTAGAAAAGAGGTTCAGACTGCCACCCAGGCTGGGTAAGTGGTGCTATCATAACTTACTGCAGCTCTGAACTCAGGGCTCAAGTGATCTCCTGCCTCAGCAACTGAGTAGCTGGAACTAAAGGCACCCACTGCTGTGCCCAGCTTATTTTTCTTATCTTTTTAAAAACAGAG
Source organism: Galagoides demidoff (assembly GCA_963574575.1). Lineage (NCBI taxonomy): Eukaryota > Metazoa > Chordata > Mammalia > Primates > Galagidae > Galagoides > Galagoides demidoff. Next base: position 34,743 of record CAUYQV010048816.1, on the reverse strand, counting down.
TGTGGCTTCTCTGTCCAGACTGGTGTGGAACTCCTGGACGCATGTGATTCTCCCACCTCAGCCTCCCATATCACAGGGATTAAAGGCATGAGCTACTGCACCCAGCTGTATTATTTTTATAGATTTAGAAGGTTCAGTGCAGTTGTTACATTGAATGCTGAAGTCTGGCCTTTGTATATAACCATCACCTCAATGGCGTACATTGTACCCATAGATTATCCCTCACCCCCATCCTTCTCCCACCTTCCTACCTTTCTGAGGCTTCAGTGTCTATTTTTCTATTCTCCATACCCATGTCTACACATTATTTAGCTTCCACTTACAATGACCATTTATGAGCTATTTTACTCAAGAAAATAGTCTCCAGTTCCATCCACATTGATGCACAAGACATTTGTTATGGGTAGGTAGTGTATTAGTGTGTGTACCTGTCACATTGTTTATGGGTGGGTAGTGTATTAGTGTGTGTACCTGTTATATTGTTTATGGTTAGGTAGTGTATTAGTGTGTGTACCTGTCACATTGTTTATGGGTGGGTAGTGTATTAGTGTGTGTACCTGTCACATTGTTTATGGGTGGGTAGTGTATTAGTGTGTATACCTATCACATTTTTTATGAGTAAGTAGTGTATTAGTGGTGTACCTATCACATTTTCTCTTCTGATCGTCCATTGACAGACGCTTATGTTGATTCTATGAATTTGCTATTGTGAATAGCACTGTTCTATACATTGAAAGCAGGTAGTTTTTTGATATAATGATTTCTTTCCATTGGAGTCACTGGATAAATGGTAGTTTTATGTTGAGTTCTCTGAGAAATCTCCACATGGTTTTCCATAGAGGCTGTACTAATGTACATGCCCACCAACAATATGTGTGTTCCCTTTCCTCCACATCCTTGTTAACATCTGTTGTGTTTTAACATTTTAAAATAGCCATTTGGACAGGAGCAAGGAGGTGTCTTCTGTGGATTTAGTTTGCATTTCTCTGATGATTAGTGATGTTGAGCATTTTTCAAATGTCTTCTGGCATTGTTATGTCTTCTTTCAAAAAACATGTTTTATAACCAATTTTTAAAACTATTTGATAGCTTCTACTAAAGCTGAATATGTGTCTACACTACCTAGACGAAGGTAAGTAGTAAATGTGCATTTTGACATAAAGCAGGTCCAAACTGGCAACTTCCAAAGTGCTTTTGATTTTTGCACCTCAGCTGTAGAACACATAATATATCGACATGTTTATAGACTGGCCCAGCATAGCAGTGAGAATGAATGAACTACAAATACATCAAACATTGTGGTAGGTCTTGCAGGCTGGATATTGAGCAGAAGCAAGAAGCCTGACCAGGACTTCAGACTGTATAATTCTATTATGCAATGTTCAAAAGTTAACGGAACTATCTAGATTTTAGGGGTTATTTTGGGGATGGGATATTTGACAAGGAGAATGGGAGAACCTTCTGAGTGCTGGTAATTCTTTTTCATCTCGGTGCTAGATAGTTGCCTTCAGCTGGTGAAAATTCAATGAACGTAGACTTATGGTTGTGTCCTTTTTTTACATGTATGATATAGTTTAATAAAAAGTAAGTACAAAACAGTTTAACTACATGATTCTTTCAAGGGTGATTATATGTAGGGTAGTTAAAATAGCTTAAGAGATAAGCCCAGTTTAAGGTGTGCAAACAGTGAATCTTTTAAGCATCTACTTTATATTTCTTATAGATGCAATATTTGAAAATCTGAAATTTCTATAGCCTTTTACTGGTGTATCTTATACAGTATTTATACTAAATCTGTCTAACTAGTTATATCAATTATTATTATTTTCTTCTTTTCAAGAACTACTGTAGTAATTTCTATGTGAAAGGACTGATCTGCTCCTCTTTCTATCATCTAACTTATGTTTCTTCACCTTCCTGCTCCTCTTGCTTTTATTTCACTTTCAGAATTCCTTGCTTTCCTTGACTTTGCTATGGACTGAATGTTTATCTGTCTTCAAAATTCTTATGTTGAAGCCTAATCCCCAGTGTAACTGTATGTGGAGGAGGGTTCTTTGGGAGGTAATTAGTTTATGAGACTGGAGCCCTTCTAAGAAAAAAAAAATAGATGACAGCTTGCTTCCTCTCCCTCTCACTCACCATGTCAGGATTCAATCAGAGGGTATCCCTCTGCAAAGCACAAAGACTTGCCTCAACAGAAATCCAGTTAGCTAATACCTCGATATTGGACTTCCCAGCCTCCAGAACTGTAAGAAATAAATTTCTGTTTTTACCCAGCTGTAGTATTTATGTAATAGAAGCCCTAACCGAATGTGACGCTACTCTTAGGTAGATCATGAAAATATATAGTATATGGCTCCAACTCAAAACTCCAAAGAAAACACCAAATCAATGATTACCTTTTTTTGTCCACATGTACAATATAGAAGACAGAGGCCTTTCATCTATTAACTCCATGCAAATTCTAACAAATTTATATTTTCATACCTCAACACAATTCATAAAAAAATCTGAAAATGAAAATGACCTAAATAATTCCTAAATTAAATTAGGTTATTTTAATCAGAAGGAGCCAATGTAGTCTGCCAAATATTTCAGGCATGATTTTTTTTTTTTTTTTTTTTTTGAGACAGAGCCTCAAGCTTTCCCCCTGGGTAAAGTGCCGTGGCATTACAGCTCACAGCAACCTCCAACTTCTGGGCTCAAGCAAGTCTCCTGCCTCAGCCTCCCAAGTAGCTGGGACCACAGGTGCCTGCCATAACTCCTAGCCATTTTTTGGTTGCAGCTGTCATTGTTGTTTGGCGGGCCCAGGCTGGATTCGAACCTGCCACCTCAAGTGTATGTGGCTGGCACCTTAGCCACTTGAGCCACAGGTGCTGAGTCAGGGATGATTTTCTTGTCTAATAGAAACACCATACAAAACAATCTCAAAGGAGTCCATCTGGCTTCTCTGAGCCTCAGTGAATAAGAATGACTAAAGTGCAAATGGGTGCGGGTTCTAGCACATGCTACTTTTTTTTTTTTTTTTGAGACAGAATCTCACTTTCTTGCCCCCTGTAGAATGCTGTGGCATCATAGCTCACAGTTGCTCAAACTCATGGGCTCAAATGATTCTCTTGCTTTAGCCTCCCAAGTAGCTGGGACTACAGGTACCTGCCACAATGCCCAGCTATTTTTAGAGACAGGGTCTTGGTCTGGCTCAGGCAATCCACCCACCTTGGCCTCCCAGAGTGCTGGTATTACGGGTGTAGACACTGTGCCCCGCTGAAAATGCTACTTCTTCTAACTTGGTGTATAATAATCTCATGGCAGTGCTGAATAGAGACTGAAAGAGTCATTCAATATTCAAAAATGCAATTTCCTGGATATATTTTGAACTATTTTTCTAAGCTTCATGTACAATAGAGACTGGAGCAGGTTAAGTTTATGTCAGCCTTCAAGTCAATATTATTTTCTCTTTCTTCTTCACCTCTGTGTTCTAGCCTAGCATAGCACATATTGCACATGTAGGCAACACAAACATCTTCCGATTATACGCATGCATAACTTCAAGAACAGAGCTGAAGGGATTTGAGACTAGGTCATTTGCTCTGGGCCTAATAAGCAGAACCATGAATGGCCTATGAGGTAGAGACATATGGGTGTGCCTTAACAGATATTTAATGAGCAGTTTAATTACCCTACTGAGTCTGGCCTATATTACAATGCATTATTGTAAGGCTATAAATTATTTATACAGCTGGAACATGTGTATCTGCTTTCTTCCTCCATTTTTTCTAAAAAATTTATATTAACCAGCATCCTGACCAAAAATAAAATTATATGCATTTCCTCAAGATAACAGAGAAAATATATCTAGGATGGAAAAATCAATTCATTAAATCTATATTTTTCATGTTATAAAGAATTTTCGCTTTGAAAATTACCAGAATTAATTGCCCTGGTTTGTTCTCCATGTGGCAGTATTCAGACCCTCCCATGGAAGTGTTCTCCCTGCCCCCAATGAGAACACAGTAATTTCTTAAAGCTCCTTTTGGAAACATTCCCAGATGTAAGTAAATATGTTGAAAATAATAGAACTGAGAAAACAGTGTTTTTCAAAAGGAAATGTCATAAAGGTAACTGTTAGATGGAAACTAATTTTTGTTGAATTAAAGAAGAATGTGTTACTAGAGGCCTGTGAAATACCAGCAGAATTGTGGGTAGCGTGCGGACTCACGAAGGCTGCAGCAGGAACTTCAAACGTGACTTTGAAGATGGAAGTGGGTATAATTCCACACCGTTTTTAAAATAAACATACTTGAGTTCATTGTATGGGTCTGAGTAGCATTGCCCCTAGTAAAAACACAGATGAACTGGGATTCATCAAGTTGAAGCCACAATTGAAAGAAAACCAATTTTGTTAATGGTCATATGTTCCCAGAAAGATTACAAGATATCCTAATTAACCACTTAAGAAACACAGGCAGGATGTTAGTAACTGTGCTAGGTTCGATTCTAAAGTTGTGACTAGCAATAAACAGTCAAAATAACAAAGTGCTCTGGCTTTTTTTTTTTTAATTTTGGGGAAATTGTTTTCCTTCACTGCTGACAGTGAAAGAAAAACTTCAAGTTAAAGCCCACATTTGTTACAGCAAACTTATTGGCATGAAGAAAAGAAATGGTCCAAAATGTGTTCCAGAAATTTCTTCTGTGCATACTAGATACATCTTAACTCTCTAGCAATTTCATGACATGTCAAATGGACCATGCTAAGAGGAGAAAAGCTGCCATCTCAGTTTGAGCCGCTTAGCTTCAGACTGTTACACAGAATGAATCAAGCACCCCTAAACATCTAACAATTGTTACAAGAGATGAGGAATGAGACCAGGAAACAACTGAAAGTACCTGGCTATTGATGGCGTGCCAACCAGACGGACACCTGTGCATGCAAATACAAGAACTTAATCCACATGTTGGGCACTAGGTATGTCAGGCATATGCAAAATTTCTAAAGTGATACAAAAAAGATGATTGACTCTGCACTCAATCTCAGATGTAATATTGCAGTGTGACCAGAGACCTGTGACTTAGTACGCAGTAAATCATATATACTTTTGAGAATCAAATAAAAATGAGACCTATTCTTTAGGAGGGAAAAAACTCATTTGCACATTTAGATATACATTTAGTTCTATATGTAATTTTAAGCCAGTGGGGAACCTGTGGCATTGGGAGCCTAATATAGCCTTCTGGATCCTTAAGTATATTATTCTTTTGACTGAATCCAGTTTGAATTCTATCAAAGGGCTGCATATGGAAATCTAGAGGGCTTCCCATGGTCTTGAGACTTCAGGTTCTTACCCTATAGGCATCTACATATTCAGACATTATCCTAGGAGTTTATTGATTATAGGTCACAACCGAAGCCCAGATTGTCTTCCTATACCTCATTAAGTACCATAATTTCTCATTTGGTAGCTGCCTGAGATACTGACATTTATTTTTTTTTACCATCACACTGTAGTAGGTATATATTCTTGCATAAGCTTTATACCAAAACTTAGCAGCTAAAAACACAAAAAAATCATCTCTCATGGTTCCAAGATTCAGACCAGAATCTTGTAGGAGCTTAGCTTAGTGGTTCTGACTCAAGGTCTCTTCCAAAGAGTTATCCTGAGCTTTAACAGGGTCAGAATATTTGCTTTTAAGCTCATTCACATGGCTAATGCCAGAAGGTATCAGGTCTCTGCTGCATATTGACTATAGTTCTCTGTCCTTCATTACCTGGGCCTCTTAGTAGGATTTCCCAGACACGGTAGCTTGCTTCTTCCAGGAGAATCAAGAGATGTGAAGAGAAAGCCAAAGTTATGACCTAGCCTCAAAAATGAAACAATCTGTTGTAATCTACTTGTCATACATAGGAACCTTGAGACAACATCAGAAAGAATTTCTTAAGAGTGTGAGTAAAAGATAGTGAGGATCTTTAGGGAACATTTTAGAAAATCACAACCACAACATTCAAACTAGAATAATGAAAATTAAGGTTGAATTATGGCACTGGGAGCAGTCAAGGAACTTGGGGAATAGTAGCAATTTCTGAATTTAGTTAATAGTATGATACTGATTAAGTCAGTTACCTTCATATGCAAAATGAGAAGCTTTGATTAAATAAATTCTCAAATGTCTTCCACCTTAAACACTGTATGTATCAATAGAGTAGAATCTCTGCAAATTGACCACCCTAGGGACTGGAGCAGACTAGTTGACATGCAGAGAAGGTCAACATAAGGACCTAGGCCTACTGTCCTGGTATGTACAGGTGGTGCATGTCCAGTCTATGAAAATTAGGTCAACCCAAAGAGGTAGTCAGTGTGGAGAGGTAGTCAGCTATGGAGGATCTACTGTATTTTGCTGTCAGGGAGGGAATCCTAAAACTCAGTTAAACCATTATAGACTAAAGCAACAAACACTTCCAGTTTCTGTACTCACGGAGACATAATTCATTTCCTTATTATGAGATATAATCACTGTTGATAATAAATGTGCTAACCACAAATAAGTTGTTTCTACTATGAATTTTCTTATCTACCTGTGATTGTAAGCAAACCAACAAAAGAACAAATGTCAGCTATGTCTTCTAAAAATTTACTGTTGCTGAAACTGTTTTAAAATTGTGTTGGAAGAACCTCACATGTATTAAGACATCTCCAGCTTATAGACAACTCCTAACACAGGCCTACAAAGTTTTCTGAAATCCATTTTAGGGCATCTTGCGTATGCTGTCATCAGGAAGCAGTAGTTCATGAACAACTGCCTCAAGGACTTTTGAGGAGGATTGCAAGTTACTGAAGTGGAAAAGCATTTTAGAGGATCAAAAGATATCCTAATATCAACCCTGAGGTCTCTTGTTGCATAGTCAAGCATGGCTGCATAAAATAGATTGAATAAAACTGGAACCATTAGATATCCCTGCTTCCCAGGATTAGTGATGGATGGCTCCGACCAGATGCCATCAACTCTAAGTTGACCAGTCGTTCCATCATGGAAGTTTTAAGCTGTTGGTAAACTTCTCTCTCAAACCAACTTTACTGTAGTTGTCAGAACAGAGATTCTCTGCTGTCAGCAAAAGTTATAGCAGATTAATAATCACAGCATTGACAGCTGAAGGGATATATTTCTGTTCATGGAAAATGATATCACTGGACCAAAGTGACATACCCCTAAAAAATCTTCTGGTAAGCCATTCTTGATTTTTTCAAAAGAATTAAAATAAATAAAACATAATTCAATGTGATTCAACAATATTTAGTGAAGATATTTTAATAAGGTCAGCCCAGTCTTTGTCCTTAGGTAGCTTACAATCACTTATAAATGAAAATAGAACATAAACAATTACAAGGTTGATGAATGGAAGTTACCAGTGTTTTCACAGTTCTTACAATGAAAGATTCCTAGTACTCATAATTAAAACTTTGACAATTCAAGAATAAAATTCCTGTCATCATGCATTCTCTCTCATCCTCTCACCCTTCTCCCTTCTTCCCCCCTCTCCACCAATAGGCTCCTCTGCCTTGTGGCTTTTCTTAGAGTTTGACCAATATACAGCCACACTAAGAGTATAAAGAAGGAAGCAGATTGAGTGATTGAGTTCAAGGTATTTATTATTCTATTGCTCCTTACTTAACTGGCTAAATAAGCATAAGAAAAAAGTCTTCAACATCACGAATCACCAGGGAAATGCAAATGAAAACTGCAATAAGATATCACATTACTGCTGTTAGAATGGCTTATATTAATACGTGTAAAAGCAATAGATACTGGCATGGATGCAGAGAAAAAGGAAAACTTATACACTGCTAGGGGGACTGCAAATTAGTACAACCTCTGTGGAAAACAATATGAAGATTCCTCAAAGAACTAAAAGCTGACCTACCACTTGATCTAGCAGTCCCACTACTGGGTATCTAACCAAAGGAAAATATGCCCTTTTATCAAAAGGACACCTGACCTTGAATATTTACTGTAGCACAATTCACAATTGCAAAGATGAAGAATCAACCCAATGCCCATCAATTCATGATGGATTAACAAAAAGTGGTGTATATGTACACACATACACACACATATACACACCATGGACTACCACACAGACATAAAAAAAGATTTAGTACCTTTTGTAACAATTTGGGTGGAACTGGAAACCATTATCCTAAGTATATCACATGTGCTCACTACTAAACTAGAACTAACCAATGAACACACATCTTCACAGAGGGAAGTAAAACTTAGTGGCAATCAAGCAAGGAGGGGTGGGCAGAGGGGGGACGACATCCTCCCTAATGAGGACAATGAAGCTATTTGGATGTTGAGCACATTTACACTATGATTCAAGATCACAGTAGTGATCCACATAACCCAAAATATTCCTTCCCCCTTAATAATTTGACATAAAAAAATAAAAAATAGGGCGGTGCCTGTGGTTCAAAGGAGTAGGGCACCAGCCCATCTACTGGAGGTGGCAGGTTCAAACCCAGCCCCAGCAAAAAGCAGCAAAATAAAAAAGAAACTCTCTCTAGATTATTCCAATTTGTGTGTTCTGTTTTCTGCTGGCTTATAGAAAATGTCAGCCAGTTCCTCTTCCCCCTGTAAGAACTCATGAGCCTTAACTATTCTTCTCCCCAAATATTAGCTTTCTCACTGGGTCACTTGTGATTTCTCCTCTCCAGGGCAGAGTAAAGATAATTTCAGAGATTAGAGAAACTGAGCCCACAGCAAACATCTGCCTGAGGCACATCTTTGGCTCACTGGCCAGTGGTTCTCGTATACTTTTCTTTTGCCTCTTCCTTTCTGCTTTACTGAGGACTGGGAGAGGGAGCCAGAGTACCAGTGAGAGATAAGAGGAAAAGGTAAATACAGAATCAACTAGATGGAACTCCAGCAGGACAAAATTAACTCATCTTTCATCCATGAGGATCTCTACAACTAGGAACCTGCAACTTGGGATGGGGAGAGAGATAATGGAGGGAATATGAGGACATGGGTAAATTCTAGGACTGTAACAAGAAAGGGTACTAACCCCTCTCTCCACTTGAGAAGATAAAGGCTTTTTTTACCCTTAATAAAACAATTAATCACTGTATTCCTTTTGCAGTTAATTTTTTTAAATTACCATAATTATTTAAAGTAATCCATAACATTTCTATTTGAATGTGCTTTCAGCAAGTCATTATTGTCTAAAGTTGGGGATATTACGCCAGTGAAATGCTGAATGATAAATGCTCGTAAGTAAAGAGAGATTTTAAATTCTATTACAGCCACACACTGACTGACACATAGGAAGGTAATGCAATTTCACGGCGGGCTCTTTACTCACCGTGCCTAAGTCATTAGTGCCGATTAGTAAATAAAAATATATGTGCATTTCATGTTCCTGTTACGGTTTCACATCTGGAACAGATCTCTTTGCAAAGACTGAAACTTTTTCAAAAGTTTTTGTGTATAAGTTATAGAATGATTCCTAACTAACCACTAATCATATTTCATCATAAAAAATAGAAACAGACTCTTGTGAAACTCAGACAGAGATGGCAGTTGGGTAAACCAGTATTCCATGACAGAAAACAGCTTAATACCTCTTTTTTATGATTCTCATTAAAACAACAAATGCTTATGATAAAATAGTTGTTTAGTAAAGTGTGTTGGATTAAATACGGCCACCATTAGTTGTAGTGTTCCTCAGGACATGGGTACTATTTCCTCATTCTTTGAATCTAGCTTTGTTACTTACTTTTACCAATAAAACACAGCAGAAGTGACTCTGGGTGAGAGACCACCAGGCCTTGGCCACAAGAGAGCTTGTGATTTTTATTTTTGCCCCTTGGACCACTGTAGCCCTGTGAACAGACATAGAAACGATGGAGAGATTAGCTATCCCAGCCACTCCCACACTGGCCCAGACAGGTGACGAGGCTTTGTGGGTTACCCAGTCCCTAACGACCCCAACAGCTGTTTGTAGACACATCAGTGAATGTAGACATCACGGGATCAAAGACAAGGCATTCCAACTGAACTGTATAGAACTATAAGCAAATAAAGGGCATTGCCTGAAGCTTTGCGGTGCTTTATTATACAGACGTAGACAACATACAGAAAAGCACAAAACTACTGTAAACTTCTCCCTACCCAAATCCTCCTGACTTCACTTCCCAGAAATTATAATGCATTATCATGGTTAACATTTTTTCTACATCCTTCTAGACATTTTATGTACTTTGGTAAACATATATACAAATAGAAAAATGATAAATAAATACGTAGATGGATAGGGTGGCGCCTGTGGCTCAAAGAGCTAGGGCACTGGCACCATACACTGGAGATGGTGGGTTCAAACCCAGCCCTGGCCAAAAACAAAAAAACCACACACGCACACAAATACATAGATGGATAGAAAAGGAAGGAAGGACAGAAGGAAGGGAGGGATTTCACAACTGCTATACTATAGCGTGCTCTTACAGCTGTTGCTTTAACTAACAATAAATCTGAGAGAATGTTTTCATACTAATATATAAAAGCATTGCTCATTCTTTTCAACAAACAATGTGTAATATTAGTACTGTTTTTTAATTTATTTTTTTCATGTTTTAGAGAGTTAGTCTTGCTCTGTCCCCCAGGCTGGAGCGCAGTGGCACCATCGTACCTGCTGCAGTCTCCAGCTCCTGGGCTCAGGGGTCCTCTGGCTTCCACCTCCTGAGGAGTCCGGCTGTGAGCACACACTGCAGTGCCAGCCCAGTACTGGCATTGCTATTCCACACTTTCACATTTCCTTATTGGTAGACAGGAGATGGGATGACATGATTTTCCCCACTATAAACTGTTACTGCAATTAACTTTTTCATGGGCTCTTTATGTTTTTAAACATATGCAGGCATGTCTGTCTGAAAATTTAGAAAGAGCTACAATCGTAATTGTTGCTTAGAAGATATTTACCTTTTTAACTTATGATAGCAAGTTTCAAGTTGAAGCCTAACACCTGGGATCCATTTAGAGCAGCGGTTCTCAACCTGTGGGTGGTGATCCCTTTGGACTGTATTAAAGATTCACAGCCCTAGGGAGGCCACTGATTTAGAGGTTTTTCCCTGAACTGTGGCACTGATTTTGCTTGCTGCTGTCCAACTTGTAAGGAGCTGCCCGCACTTGTTTCCTTCATGCTGATTCTCATGGAGATGTGCTTGGGCACAGCCTCAACTTTTAGTGGTTTGTATGTTCGCTTTTCCTGTATTCGGAACAACCAGTTTGCCCAGCACACATGGTCTATTTAAAACTGCATTCAAAGCGAATCCTGTCCACCTGAGTGTGCACGGTGAAATCTGCTGATGGCCAGGAAAAGTTTAGCGCTCTGCCAGATCCATTCAGCTTGAAGTCACTCAGCCTGTAGTCATTTTCAATGAGTTCTAATGAGACAGGACATTTTGGAAAATGATAAGAAAGGATGTGGAGATTTGTAGGAATGTCTGAAACAAATAAAGTTCGTGGTTAGTAAAGGACTATGAAACTTGACACAAAGAAAATTCTTAAACCTTTCAGAAGAAAAAAAAACCACCATGCTATTCACATATACACTGACATTTAGAACATAAAAAAGAAAAGCACAGCAAACCATCTGAGATTTAAACTGCAGGTGTGTGGCCTCTGCTGCTTCCCTTCCAGATGTGTTATCCATCAAAGAGCTGCCATATTAATTCTGAACAGGGAGTAGTCATTTCCTTGGCTATACAGGGATGTCTGGTAGTAGGCTAAAGCAGAGCTTTGGGCCCTGCCAGTGGCTGAACTGAAATATCCCTCACCAGGCAAACTGGGCCTCACATGCTCCATGAACTCACCAGATCATAAGCCTCAAAAAGCAGCTGCAACCAGGGGGTGAGTCCCTCCCTCGGGCTGCAGATGTTCAGCCCTTCCCTGTACTTCCCAGGCCTCCTGCTGCTCCCGAAGGGGCTCATATCATTCTTGCCCAAGTGGTTTTGCGGGCTACCTGCACCTTGGGAGAAATACCACCATTGAGTTAAGTGTATATATTACTGGCTCATAAGTCCAGTTCCAGCTATAGATGCTCCTCAATTTACAGTGGGATTGCTCCTGATAAACTCATTATAAACTGAAACTGTCCCAAGCCAAAAATGCATTTAATGCACCTAACCTTCCAAACATCATAGCTTAGCCTAGCTTACCTTAAGTCGGCTCAGAACACTTAGCTTACAGTTGGGCAAACTTGTCTAACACAAAGCCTGTTTTATAATAAAGTATTGAATATCTCATGTAGTTTACTGAATACTGTACTGAAAGTGAAAAACAGAACAATTATACGGGTACTTACAATGTGCTTTCTCCTGAATGGTTATTGCTTTTGCACCATCATAAAGATGAAAAATCGTAATTGGACCACCCTAAGTCGGGAACCATCTGTACAGTACTTTTACTTGCCTTTTAGTTTATTTGTTACATATTCCTGCCTTGGTAACATGGTCCAAGCTTGTGAGACACCCTGACTACCTTGTTCAGCAGCAAACTACCTGTGTCCCTGAGACACCAGGCAGGCAAAGTAAAGAAATGTTCCTTGAAAAGGGTTGTGGTTAATTCCAGCAACCATTAATGAAACTTGGGTTTTGTTTAAATTTGGGAATATTAGAGTTATTAAGAGTTATATCAATAAATGAAAATTTGAATTAATCTGAAATCTAAAACCATAAATTTCAAATAACAACTTCATCTTTTAGAAACTGCTTCATCACAATGAGTCAAGGAAGTAGCTAAGATCCTTAAATCTTTTCTTCAAATCAAACATCTTCTAAATGGGCAAAGGAGACAGCACAAGTTTAAATCAAACTCTTAATGTATTATAATATTTGCAAGCACAGAGTTCCAAGTATTTAAGTTTAGCTTAAGTATTGTTTTAATGATTAGACTTCTGAAACAGTATAGCAGCAAAGAGAGTAGCATGAAGACACTGAGTGTTCAATAAAGGTAAATCATCTATTAGTAATTTTTAACACAATTCTAAGAATTTTAAAATATCATTTTTATTTTAGGGAATTTTAGTTCGAAGGGCAAAAGTAATTTACCAGAGGTCAAAGCATTAGCCAGTGTCAGGGTCAGGACATAAGTGTGTGTAATCACAACCCTTTTCAATTAGTTAATCTCCAATTGGTGAAGATAGCCTCTCATCCTCTAGGGCGGATGTTGTAAAATTCCATACTCACTCTGCAGTGTGCTTTTCAAATGATCTTACGGGTTCAGAGCTGTCTCTAACACAATGTAAAAGACTGACTTTCATACTGTCATTCAGATAGAATATGGAGGTACGATTTCCACCCAAATCTGGTTCTTTTGAAATGATTTTTCCCAACCATCTCAGATACTAATCTGATACAAAATAAATTAGAACTAGTGTTATGGAGGAGATAAAAATTCAAAAGCATTGTGATCAATTGATAGGCAGTAAATTTTAATTGCAAATATTGAATGAAGACTACATATTTATTAGTAGGAAGTTCATTTTGTACGCAATTTTATCCACGCTCCAAGAATATGTCCTAATACATATAGTAGCACTCAAATACTTCTTGGGACAGTGAATGAATAAATACATTAATCTTTTATAAGACCACACTGTACTAAAATATTTTACTTGGTATCAATTTATTTAATCCATTAAGATATTATATACTAGTGAATTTAAATTTTGTATATTAAAATTTAGTCCAACTCTGATCAAAGTTAAAGAAAATATTAAATAATCTGAAATTGGAATGTGTTTATATATTATGACTTCTTTTTGTGAATAATAGAATAACTTTAATTGTTAGGGACATTAGCAGGTATTATCCCATAGTAAATTATTGGTCCTCAATTCCAACATTTATACATTTTTCAAAATTAACCAATATGATCATTTTAACAAACTCTCAAAAAAGTATATGTAAATGTCAGCCAGGATTCTGTCCAATATAATATGTCCAATTCCTATGCTGCCCAAATGTTATTTTAAAAGTTCACACAGTAGTTCACAAACTTTAACATGAGCTAGAATTACTTGTAGGCCTTGTTAAAAGGAAGTGGAGTAGCCCCGTTGGTAGTTTGGCTCAGAGACTAGGAATTTGCATCTCCCACCCTGCCCACGTGGTGCTGATATGCTCATCTCAGGACCACTGATTTACTGTCATATGGGAAGCCCTGGATTTATCTTCAAATTTTGGTTTAAACATTAACAGTATACAGATTGTTGCCGGTTCACGTCTCTTCTTAACCACCATCCTCCGTGTCACATTAATCTCCAGCTGTGGTATACCTGATTTACTTGTGTGCCAGATACAATTTGTGTTTGGAAGAACCAACAGCTGCAGGGTTTTAGGGAATGTAGAATAAATTCAGCTTTTTGTAAAATATCTGAAAGTTATAATGGCAGTTTGAGAAGTCCAAATGCTAAATCAATAAAATTGGTGTTTCTGTTTTATATCTGTTTTGTAGGAAGTCGGTCAGACTAAAAGTGCAGCATCGCACCACGGCCCGCAGAGGTGCGCCACTGCTGGGGAGCTGCTGAGCCAATCCCACAGAAGTCATTAGCTGTCTCCATCTGACTCTGTCCACAGAGGTATTGTGTCTAAACACTCATCGTCACTTAAATCACTAAGTGGAAGTAAATAGGTGACCTTGACTATTTGACTTCATTTCAAATGGCTTACATTTGTTGTTATAAAAATGACTCTGGCCATCACACCCTAAAGTCTGCAGAACACATGCTGTGTGACTACAAGTGACTACGGAGGGAGGACTTTGTTCAATTCAGGGTTTGAATGGTTCTTTAAAACAAAACTTAACAAAGGGAAAAATAAATTATGTAGAACATTGTTAAAATGTCAAGATTGTAAAATATAATGAGGATTTCGAAAATCCATGTTTTGAAAGCAAAGAGATTTCAGGAAGGGATTGCTAATTGATTAAGGAACTATTAAAAAAATGCCAAACAGTAATAACAATGGTTAACATATATGCATGTATTGTATTAACACTGATCCTTACAACAACCCCGTTTTCAAATGAAGAAACTGAGACCCAAATATTTGGCTTGTCTAAGCTCAGTGATCACTGTACCAAATAATCTCTCCATATTTCCAGTGAAAAGTTAAGCTGCATATCTTACAATAACCAGGCTTCTTAAACAAGCCTGTGGATTTGGAAAAATAGGTTATGTGCTAGTCAGCTTCAAACAGAACCTCCTTAGGTTTAACATCAAAAGAGTTACCAGAGGCTTCTCTTTTACTGGACCCTTTGCTTTATTTTTTTCGTAGCTATAGACTGGGATCCCTATTGCAGAATCTTTATACTAACTGATCAACACACATTGTATATCTGTTGCTTAATTTATTAAAGCAATGACAGTAGGAACTACTTGGAAACATTATACAGTTGTAACACATCTATGTAAGGACTAATCATTCGTAATGGTCATTCCCTTTAAGAAAATTTTTGCAGTTGCAATTTAATCTTTTTTCTCCAGTGGCAATAAAAGCACAATGGTTTTATCTAATCAAAGGGATATATTAGGGATTATGTGGTTAATTCATGTAACATCTATGTTCCTTTCCTGAAATCCAAAATAAATTATTTCCATGTACTTTACCCAACTTGGTGGAGCTTCTCCCGTGTGCATTACCTGCCTTTGTAAGTTTTTCCTTTTGTGAGGTCTGCATTGTGTCCTACTTACCCAAATGCTTTTTTCATCTCTCTTGTCAAAGTACTTTAGTATCTCAGTCATTCAAGGTTATTACTGATTTCTTCAATTTCATACCTCTCTAATTTATTAGCAAGCCTATTTTCTATCTCTTCTTTTTAGTGATATGATTATAAAACCTCATCTTTTCTCCTCAATTCCTCTTGCTTTTCTTATCTCAGACTCCTTTCTGCATGTTATTAACTTTCCTTCAGGACTTTTCAGTGAATATATTCTTTCTTGGTTCACATTCTCCTTCTCCGATAGTAGGTCTTAACCGAGAGTGTGGGTGGGTGTATGTGTGTGTGTGTACACACACATTTGTCCTTGTAGAAAGGAGACTTTTAAATTAATTCAATTCATATGATATAATTACAGAGACTCATCACTCCAGTCTTCCATCTTGGGCTATTATTCTCCATCTATCCATCCTCCTATACACGTATTTATCACTGTTCTTCGTATCATAGGGTCCATTTTTTTTGCTCACATACTGCTTTAATATTATATTCAATCTCCTTTGATATTAAATAGTTAATGAAGTATGAATCAGATGGTAATTATTTTTATAAACTTTGGGAAAACAACACTGCAAAAATAATAGACTACAGCTTGTAACAATTAATGTAATCTTTATTCTAAAAAAACACATTTAGGGATAAGGTTGCGCTTTGAAGGGCCATAAACCATTATAATATCTAAAGGTGTTTTGCCTTCTAAAATAATTTTTTTCATCTTATTTGGGCGATATTGATCCCATTGAGAACATATAAGCTATAACTTCCAACTCACAGCTTTGCCAATAAAACTGAACCGACCTGCTCACCGGCTATGTCACTGGGTTTGGGCACTTCACCTACTACAGGGCAGGGACCCAGACCAAAAATTTAAAGCCTGATTACAAATTAGTATTAAAAAGATATGGATGGTAATTGCAAAAATTCTGGACAGAGCAGAAGATGGGGAGAGACAGAAGAAGAGAGAGAAACTAAAAGCTAAAACATTACCCAAAATATCAAATACCAAAAATTGGTTGGGAAGAAAAACTAACAAAATGAACAATCTCTTAGTCACTCTGGAAAATTCATCTTATACAAAAATCTCACAAATACTTTAAGTTATAAACACTGAGCAACTGTAAAGAAAGGAGACAATGCAGAACACCCTCCATCAAAAAGAATATAAATTTTATCAACAAAAAATAGCTGAAAAGAAATAAGAATAGGAGAATATTTAAAAGAAATAATTAGAAAGTTCAGGCTGGGTGTGGTGACTCACACCTGTAATTCCAGCACTCTGGTAAGCCAAGGTCGGTGGATTGCCTGAGCTCACGAATTGGACACCAGCCTGAGCAAGAATGAGACCCTGTCTCTAAAAATAGCTGGGTATTGTGGTGGGCACCTGTAGTCCCAGCTACTTGGGAGGCTGAGGCAAGAGAATTGCTTGAGCCCAAGAGTTTGAGGTTGTTGTGAACTAAGACGCTTACCGAGGATGACAAAAAAAATAAAAAAGAAAGAAAGAAATTTGGGGAACAAAATATATAAATTTAATTAAAAATAGAATAAGATTGGATTATTCTCCCTTCTAGGTGGGGGGTGGTGGTGAATGGATAGATAGATTTTCCATAGTAGTTACAAAACATGGAATATATTAGATAGAACATAATAGATTTCAACATTTTAATGAATAGGAGTTCCGGAAGAAGAAACTGAAATAAATGATAGGGAAGTAATATCAAAAGAAATTGTTGCTAATAATTTTCCAGAATTAAAGAAGAAAAATATGATACATCATCAGATCAGTATAATCCAAATACTAAGAGAATACTTTCAAAGTATAAATAAAACCCAGTGTGAACACACTAAAATGAAAGTACAGATATCAAGGATAAAGGAAGCCTTAACACCTATCAAAGAAAAAAGACAAATAATCTAAAACAGAATAACAATATTCCTGACAGCAGATTCCTTTACAGCAAAAGTAGATATCAGAGGGCGGTACCTGTGGCTCAAAGGAGTAGGTCACTGGCCCCATATGCCGGAGGTGGTGGGTTCAAACCCAGCCCCAGCCAATAACTGCAAAAAAAAAAGTAGATATCAGAAGTCAATGAAATATTTTACAAGGAAAGAGAGATGGTCACCTAAAATATTAACACAAGGAGAAAAAGGGTAAGAATTATACAAAAACTGTATTATTCTTTCAACTTTTCCATAAATCTTAAAGAATCTAAAATCTTTTTAATGTGCAGAGAAAGGAAACAGGAAACAATTAAGTTGGGATTTTATAGCTATGAAAGATAGGAAAACATTTATTAAAGGATATACATCAGCAAGTACACAGAAAAACACAGAGAAAAGTTGTAGGATTAAAAAATGATGAGCCAAGTGGCAGTGGGGCTCAAAGGGGTAGGGCGCTGGCCCCATATGCCAGAGGTGGTGGGTTCAAACCCAGCCCCCCCCAAAAAAATAATGAACCTAGAAACTGATAAATGTTCTTCCTTTTTTCTGCCTCCCTTTTTCTCTCCCTCCATCCCTCCCTTCATTTCTTTCTTTTTTCCTTTATTCCTTCCTTCTCTCATGAATAATTCAGTCCACATTCCATTAGGTGGGGCAGGCAAGATAGGGACCCAAGTGCTGTGAGGGGAGTAGTGAGAGCAGCTCACATGGGTGTTGAATCTTGAGCAAAATGGGAGAGCATCTATGTGGTTGAGTGTGGGTGCCCAAACTGAAGCAAGGAATGAGGGCGTCCACTTGAGAGAGAAGTAGCTAGAACATAGTCCTGAAGCCCAAAGAAAGCAAGGGAATAAATAATGTGTGTAGAGGGAGGAATTAAGCCTGGTTATAATAAGTAAATACACTGAGAATAACTACCTGATACAAGACTTTTCACTGTCAGAGAATTACAAATAAAGAGAGCTACATAAAAAGGGAAAACTAGAATGAAAAAGAATCAAGGTAAACTTTAAATGGCAAACTTCTTCTTAAACTCTAGCTTATCACACTGTATCATTAGAAACTCAGATACAGTAGAACTTCCATAGCTGATCACCCCCCTACACTGACCCTTGGGTGGTCAACTTATAGAAGTTCTACTGTATTCAATTTTATGAAATAACTTGCTAGAACTGCCTCAGACCTTCTCCAATGTCTGAGTCCACATGCTGATGAAGTTTGCAATCTAAGATTTTAATCAGATTTACTTTTATTTACTTTTATTATAAATTATCACCAACTTGAGCTATCTTCCGGGATTTTCTTTCCCTAATAATAAATAGAAATCTAGAAAAAAATTAACAGAAAACTTACTCTCATTCATTCCATAAATACTTTTTGATCATCTGGAATGTGCGACACTCTGGCAGATGATATGGAATGAACACGTGTATATTCAAACATGAATCGTGCACAAATTCTATTCCTAGGGAGCCTGTCTAATAGAAATAATTTCAAATATGGTGAATATTAAACATTTTGTAAAATACATGTGAACAAGGACCTTCTCTAGTTTTCCTGTATTTCCTGTATTTCCTATTGATTGAGCATTCTGGATTTTACCTTACATTTGATAACGGGAAGTGATGTTTAATCTCAAATGACAAATTTAGGATTATAGAAAAAAAATGAGAAGAAAAACTTAATCTTTTGCTCTTACCCAGTAATTAAGTATAATAGGAAACTGACTATACCATGATTTTATTTTCCAGAAAGTAAACGTGTTCTCTTTGACAATACAATTATTGGCAAACATATCAAAGTTTTACATATCAAAATTCTAACTTTTTATTGTTATGTCCACATTTTTAAAATCACATCACTTTAAAACAATAAGCCTTCACAAAAGTCTCTTTAACAAGGGAGCTCTTTTGTTAAAGATGCCGGTTGTTCAGAGTTGGAAATCATCAATCTGAGGACACTGCAGTAATTGTCTGCAGCCGTCACAGTCACGAGTAATTACGAGTGACAACTATTCTTATAGCACTGACAAGACAAGGAGAAGTAGGTTAAGAGGAGCCGACGGATACAGATTAAAAAATTACAATGACGTTTCAGCTACAACTGAAATGTGGTTTTTTGGCAACAATGAATAATTTCTTTGTCCAAAAATTTCAGAGGACAATGACGACTATATTACAAGTGCCTCTGAGAAGAAGAAAGATGGATTCAGGGTCTCCCTGTGAGGTAACTTCTAATTCCAGCTCCATGTGTGTATTTTTTCACAAAAGTCACTAATGCACTAGAGCAAATACTCCTACACTTTGCAGCAAAAACTTCATTGTTGGTGCCTAGGTATACATCTACAACTACCTATCCAGCTTTTCAAAGTAGCTTTATACTTACATCCTGAAAGTACAATCCACTCAAAATATGCACTGAATGCCAGTTATGTGCTGTATCCCTATATGGTTGCTCTGAGGATACAAAACCGAGCCACACTACCAGAAAAGGTCACCTACCAGATACTCTGCCTTTATGTTCTACATCTGGCAGTGAATGAAGGACCGATTTTACTGACATCTTTTGTTCTTTCTTCCTTATTTTTGTTTTAAATTGTGGCATTCAATAAACAGTACTATTTATGTAAGTAGAAGAAAAAACAAACACATATTTTTTATTGCACAAAGTCTCAGGATGTTTCCCAATAAGGACCCCCTACAAGAAAAACAAATTGACTCAAACTAAGTTTCAAATATCAATTATACTTCATGATTTTTATACAATCGACACTTCTTTAACTCTAAAGTGAAGCTAGTGAAATGACTAATTAAAATACTATTGAATTGGGTTAATAATGGAATGATATATGGATTGAAATTGGCTTTTAATTTAGTGAAAAATGTGAATCAAATTAACTGTACTCAAATGCTGCACAAGACAGAGTTGGGATTAGTTTATGAAAGCAATCTAACTGTATATAAAAAAAAAAAACAGTGGTGATGATGAGTTCTTTAAAAAGAACAAATTACCAACTGATACCTGTGGCTCAGTGGGTAGGGCGCCTGCCCCACATCCGGAGGGTAGTGGGTTCAAACCCGACCCTGGCCAAATTGCAACAAAAAATGACCAGGTGTGGTGGCGGACACCTGTAGTCCCCGCTACTCTGGAAGTGGAGGCAAGAGAATCTCTTAAGCCCAAGAGCTGGAGGTTGCTGTGAGCTGTGTCCCCACTGCACTCTAACAAAGTAAGACCCTGTCTCTAAAAAAAAAAAAAAAAGAATGACGCACATAATCACAATTTAGTATTCAGAAATGTAAGCCATAAAAAGAATCAACTGGATAAAACAGTCTCCCCAGTGAGCATCGTATTCTGTATTATCTTGTACAGGAGATGAAATTTACAGAAGAAACATTTTACCTTTAATGAACTACAATTTTGATAATCGAATTGCCAATTAACAGAGTAATTCCGAGGGTGGATTAATGGCACCATTCTCATCCCGTTACCTTACAGCTATTCTCTCCTCATATGTGGTAAATATTCAGAGTACATGTTTCTCTTCACATTTTCTCAACCCAGATTTTTCCTTAACATAATTGACAAATTTGGAGGGCACATTTTACTACAAGAGCCGGAGAAGGACCGACCTGCTCCTATCATTAAAAGCACCCCAGGAAAAAAAGCCAAATGCAAATTTGGACTGACCTTTGCGGAAACAACTCATATTATTTTGCATCAGTAGCCACTGGAGATTCGTGTGGCTATATATGGATTTCCACATCTGTCAGCTATAAGTGCTCTTCACCCGTCTGCTAAATCAGAGAGCCAGGAATAGATGACAGTGATCAAGCCTTGGAGCTGGTCTTAAATTAGCCACATCATGAGGTAAAGTGAGTCTCTCCACTGGGCTTTCATTCTGAAGGTTTACTCCTCAGGAGCTTAGAGAAAAGAACGTATCAGAAAAGCAAACGGAGTCTTGCTCCTTCCTTTCTGTAGTTTTTCTCCTGGACCGGAAGGCTGACCAGGCGCCTGTCCAGGGGTGGGTCCTGCTGGGAGAATGGGCGCAGATCACTCTGGTTCGCAGCAACCTGTGCTTCGCCCCCAAAGCACAGCATCGGCAAGAGGCTATAATGCACTTCCCCTGTGCCCAGGTTTCCTGCTGGATCCTGTCACTAACCCCTGCTGTTTCCTTCCTCCGTGAACTGATTTTGAAAATAATAAATAAATAAAAAAAGCCTCACCCTTGGACGCGCGTACAGGTTGATGCGCACCAGCTGCTCGCGTGGATCGACCGCTTCCCCCTGTTCTTTCCCAGCGCCTCTCTCGGTTACTGGAAGGGTCGATAAGGAGAGAGGTGCCCGGCTGCATGAGACAGCGCTCCTGCCTCCCACTCGGCGTCCCAGTTTGACCATCAGACTTGAAAAAACATCTTGGGTTAAGGAAAAGCCGGGCCTCCCTAAGTTGCTCTGTGTATTATCTGGGTATTATTTTCTACAGTGTGGTCAGGTGGAAAGAAAGAGCAATCGGAAGAAGCCTGTGGAGAGAAATATCTCTCTGTAGAGAGTTTAAGAAGAAAATGGGTTTTTTAACTTACTGTAACTAGGACACCCTTTCCCCTGCCCTCTTTAGGACAGACGTGGAAGTTACATAATTAAGCACAGAGGAAAAGGAAGTGAGTTTAAAAGCTCCACGTGTGATTCCAAACTCCCTCCTGATCAGAGCTGCCTGCGCACAGGGACCTTACTCCAGGGACCCAATGGTGAGAGTGCGTCCCTGTGTCCTCTGGGCCCAGAATTCGGTGTTACCTGGCCAGTTACAAATAGGGACCTCAGCCAGAAGCCCCACTTCTGTTTCTTTATGTATGAAACCTTGCCATATATAAAGAGTTTGATCTTCACTTTCTCAAAGATGTTCAACTTCTTTCTAATGTCCTTGATTTTATGTTAGGTTTAGGGAAGTTCAAGGAAAAATACGGGTCTGTAGTACATAACCAGCTCATTAGACTCTAATTCATCATATCGGCGGGAACGCGGCACTTCTTGGCAAGCCCAGGACTTCTTGGCGCAGGCCAAATGTCATCCTCTAGCCAGAAACTGTTAAGGTAACATCATCAACTCCTTCTACTTTAAGGTTAATAATTAAGTTGGGCTTTCAATTCATGGTAATGTATCTACTACGATCACTCTGAGCAATTTTATATGAACTACAATTCAGTACTATTGCCTTTACAAAATTAGTATCTTCGTTAATAATTTGTCTTTTTCTAGCTGCAAAATAAACTAAGTTTTTTCTGTTATTAATAAGAATCTTCAAATATACACTTTTTAAGGCAGCTGGAACTTAAGTAACATAGAAAGAAGGAAGAAAACTATCTTATGATAACACAAACACCTTTGTGAAATGCTTCTACTTTACTTCCTTAAGGATTTTTCTTTTAGCATTCATTCTTAGTTAAGTGATATTTTCTTTCGGAAAAATGTATGGCGTTCCTGAGATAGTTCAAAAGATGTTCTTCCGTTTGTCAGAGGAAGGATGTCTTCACAGGCGTGGGGACAACAGTTCGTTCGTGTTTCCAGAATAACCAGAAAGGACCTGGAAAATATATTGACTTTAGGTACGTGAGTCAGAGAAAGCATGTACATAGCCCACAATCCCATTTAACACATGTGCTGTGTTTACATTTACATAAGAATACACACGGTTCACAATGTCATTATATATTTAATAAATACTATTTCCAAAATTAAAGTAAAGTTACCCAATAGAAGGTGTCAGCCTGATGGTAGAGAATGGTCTCTGGCTCCAGAACATTCCAACATTCCAGGGGGAAGGAAGGCAGCTCTGCATCCTCAGGCAAACTATTTAAACTGTATGTGTCTAGCATTTCTCACCTATCAGATGGAGAAATCAATCCCAGGTAATAATATTATTGTGAAAATTAACTGAAAGTCTTAGAAGTATTTAGTCTATTATATTCAATTAATATGGAATCCTTTTCTTTCTTTTTTTTTTTTTTTTCTTTTTGTGAGACAGAGCCTCTAGCTATCCCCCTGGGTAGAGTGCTATGGCATCATAGCTCACAGCAACCTCCAACTCCTGGGCTCAAGCGATTCTCCTGCCTCTGCCTCCCAAATGGCTGGGACTACAGGCCTCTGCCAAAATGCCCAGTTATTTTTTGCTTGCAGCTGACATTGTTGTTTGGTGGCCCTGACTGGATTTGAACCTGCTAGCTTGGGTGTATGTGGCTGACAACTCAGCTGTTTGAGCCACAGGAGCCAAGCCTGGAATCCTTTTCTACCCTTGTTTATAGCAAATATTTTTAAATAATAATAAAAAAACCCAGAAGCCCATCCATTAATCACCTCTCTTATTTCATTTCCTAATTATTTCCTTTTTCTTCCTATGTACAGAGTTCTGCAGATGAAAGTGTTGTGCTGTTGTCTCACCATTCCCAACATGTCTCTGCTCCTGTTGATACCAGTGTCATCCACTTTTCGTTGCCAGTCACTCTGGCTGAGAAAGGCAAAAAAGGCCGTTTGTGGCAGCCCCCCTCCCCAAATGATTCCTCTCTCTTCCTCTCTCTCCTGTGTCTCTCTCACCTCAGGATTCTTAGGCTCTTAGGCTTTTCTTCATTTTTCCACTTTTAAATCATAATTTTCTTTTAAAGCAGATTTGGGAGCTCAGTTTGCAATGATATCTCTATAGAAAGATACAACTCACCATCTCCTAACTCTGCTTGAAAAATGAAATACTCCCCCCACCAACCCAAACCTCAACTTACAATAAAAAAAAATGGAGTACTCATAAAAGAAGGTAAGAGACAGACCTTTTACGTTATGCTGACTTTTAAGTTATGAGGGGATGGATGGAAAACCCACGGCCAGAATCAGGGAAAGGGTCCATCACGGTGTGAGCCCACCCTGCTCATCCTCTCAGTCTCTCAAGTGTGATGGAGTCAGAGACGGACGCAGAGCAGGCCAGGAGAATGCAGAGTGCTCAGGGAGAAGGACAGTACTCTCACATCACGCTCTCGTCCAGCTCTTTATCTGAAAATTTTTAACAACCACCCAAGTCGGCAATCCATACAAATAAAATCTGTATGCACTACCTGATTCAAATACAAGGCTGCATGGAAATTATTTACGTATACCCCGTAAGTACCAGTGCAACACAGGTTTGCTGGTGATGAACAAAGAAACCAGATTTAAAATTTTAATGCTAAATAGCAATTAGATTAGGATAAGAACCTGTAAAAAAAATACAGAAATACAAAAGATATTTCCCCAAATTGGCCCAAATAATTAGGAAAATGGATACAATTGAATGTCTTTGTAAAGTGGAAATAGAATTTAAAATATAATAACCAAGAAGTTTCAAAACATTAGAATCTACAAAAGTAAAAAGAGTAAAGAGTATCCGTAAGAAAAATAGAACTGAACAATAGAAATAAACAAGCCACACCAAAAATAGAAGAAAAGGATATGTAAGAATTACTATTGGACAAAAATATTATTGAACAGGCAAAAATAGGATATGTTCACAACAAAAAGAGACAATTCAAGAACAAGTTTAATATATTCAATAACATTTCCTTGAAATAAATAAAAGCATAAAGGGGACAGGAATGTTGAATAAAGATCAGAAGTAGAATAAGAGCGGGAGACTTTAATAAATCCTGGCAATCTTAAACAAGTTAAGGTAGCAAAGGCAATTAAGGATATGCAGAATTTGGACAATACAGTTATTAGATTTGATTTTAATAGTTACACATTAAATACCTTTATTCTCAAACCTAAAAAAATACATATTAAAAATAAACAGACCATTTTTTATTAAAGTATAAACTCATAATAAAAAGTCCACAGAAGGAATATAATGTTCAAAGACTTATCCCACAGCAGACACCCATGTAGCCATTACGCAGCCAAAAAATAAAAGCTTTTCAGTCCACTGCAAGCTCAGTTCACAGTGCCCTGGAGTCATTACTTCCTGCTTCCTTCCCAAAGAGAACTATTCTTGCCAGTTTTTATTACTGTCAGTTTTTGCAGTTGAGACAGGCAGGTAGGAGGATAATACCATTTCCTGTAGTAGCAACATTGTGACTCCCGACAGCCCCTGGAACTGAGTCCCTTCTCATAGGCTCATTTTACCCAGTGCCTGTTTGTGCCTTGTATCCGTTTTCCTAAGGGATGTCTTTTCTTAATGACTTTTGGAATTCTGCATATCTACAACTCTTCTATCCCTTGTACACATTGCAAATATCTTGCTCCACAGTGTATCTTTGGATTGTCTTAACTTTGCATGAACAATATATTTAGTTTTAATACAGTCCAATTTAAAATCATTTCAAGTAGAATTAGTGCTTTTTGCATTATGTTTACGTAATCTATGCCCATCCCAAGGTCATGAAAATATTGCTCTATATTTTCTTCTAGAAATTTTATTGTTTTGCTTTCATATTTACACCTGCAGTATACAAGGAATTGATTTTTGTATATGATGTAAAATAGAGGCCAAGTTTCCTTTTTCTGCCTGTGGATATCCAATGGATGTTGTATGTACCATTTATTGAAGGGCTATTTTTTCCTCATTGCTATGTGATACCACCTTTGTTAGAAATCTAGTGTCCTCATAAGGGTGAGTTTATTTCTGGGCTGTCCATCCCATTGGTAAATTTCTCTTCCCTTATACCAATAACAAATCTGAATACTTACAATTTACAATGTCTTGACACTTGGTTGTATAAACCTTCCACTTCTTATTTTTCTTTTACAAGGGTCTTGCTTCTTTATGGTTCATTTGCATTTTTATATTAATTTTACATTCGAATGTCAACACATAAACATACACATACCTGCTGGCATTTTCATAGGCTTTCATTGACACTGTAAAGCTGTTTAGACAGTGATTTTTTTTTTCAATAGTGAGTCATGTATTCCATGAACATATCATCTCATTTATTTAGGTCTTTTAAAATTTATCTCAATAAATATATTATTATACCCTTGAGAGAACATATATACCAGTTATTAGATTTATTCTAATATTTTTACTATAGGTATTTAAAAAGCAACATTTTTAATGTAATTTTGTTATTCTTTTAGATTGAAGAACATTTTTGTATATAGAGTATATTGACCTTGGATCAAGGAATCTTCCTGAACCCAATTATTTATTTTATAATTTACAAGATTTTGGATTTGCTATATATGCAAATATACCACCAGCAGATAATAAACATTTGAATACCTATTTGCCAATTTATATATCCTTTTTCTTCTAGTTCAGTTGAACTGGACAGAACAGTGGTTCTCAACTGGGGGTGATTACCCTCTACTCCCAGAGGGCATTAGCCACATGTAGGAGCATCCTTGATCATCACAGCTGAGTGAGGGCAAAGGGATATTGGTGTCTAGGAACAAAAGCCAGACAAGACACACTGCTAAATACCCTAAAATGCAAATACAGCCCCTCAACTAAGAGCGATCTGCCCCAAATAATGCTGAGGTTAAAAAACTCTGGACATGAAATTTCATAAAATGATGACAAGTTGGAAAGAGCAGAAGTCCTTGTTTTATGCCCAATCTCAGAAGAAAAGATTACAGATATCATTTACAAAACTGAAAAATAAATCTTCTAATTTGAGTTAGTAAAGATTTTGTTTTTAATAGTTATTTAATATTAAGTTATGAAATGATTTTTATGCATCTATTAAAATTATTATATGGTTATTCTTTATCTATTAATGGGTTGAATTCAATTCTATTTTCAAATGTTAAACTAATCTTGCAGTCCTAGAGATATTTGACTTTGCCATGAGGTGTATATAATACATACATGTATGAGTGTATATGCATAAATTTAATTTGCTACAACATTATTTGCAAATTTTGCAGTCTGGTTTGGTATGGAGTTTGAAGTGGCCCCATAAAATGTGTTAGAAATTATTCTCTATTTTTCTCTGAATCTGGACTTTGGATAAAATTGAAGTTGTGTCTCCTTAAAAATTTGGTATAATTCTGAGAGCTATGTGGGCCAATTTATTTCCCACTTTGGGGAAGATTTTTAATAATAGATACCACTTAGTATATAATCTTTTTTTTTTTTAATGAGAGATTCATTTCAGGACACTTGACAGATACCAAATCCATAGATGCTCAAATCCCTTATACAAAATGGTATAACATTTGATTATAATCTCTGCACATCCTCCCATATACTTTATCTCTAAATTGCTTAGAGATACTTAATACAATGTTAATGTCATATAAAGAGTTGTTATACTGTATTGTTTAGAGAATAAGGGCAAGAAAACAGTGTGATCTGTTCTCTACAGACACAACCATTCTTTTCTATACCCCTTAATGCCTTTGATTTGAAGTTGGCTCAATCCATGCATGTGGATATGGACCACCAATTGTATATATCACACATGTAATACATATGTATATATACACATTGTGTATAAATATGATCCATATGCAACCATTAATATTTTCTATTTTTTTTTTGAGACAAGATTGTCATTATGTCGTTCTGGCTAAAGTGCAGGGGTGTCATCATAACTCACTGCAAATTCAAACTGTTAGGTTCAAGAGACAGACTTTCTATTTTTTATATCAGTTTTGATAACTTATATTTTCTAACTACTTAACCATTTAATCTGTGCTTTCAATTCAACAGCCTCAAGTTCTTTATAGTAACTTCTTTACATTCTGTACTGTAAAATTTGTTTCAATGATTTCCTTTTCACTGATTATAAGGGTTATCTACGATTTTTATTTTTTGATCCAGTCCATTTGTGAATATAGCAAATGTTATGATGTAATTTTAATCTCAAAATTAAGAAATAGAAATGAATATACTATCCTATGATGCAGTTAGGGGTAAGTATGAATATCCATTTGGAGAAATAATTATTTTTTCTAAAGCAAAAAAAAACCTAATATTACCACAGTTTACTGTGAAATAAGAGAAAAAATTATATAATGAATTATAAACTGAATGAGTTTAGGAAACTTAAAATATCAAAAAATAACAGTCAAATTAAAATCTTCTATTAAAATCTTTCTATATTGTAAAATAATAGAAATAAATTAACCACAAACCAAGAAGAATTAGTAAAGAAATAATAAAATAGAAAATTTTTAACAAATTATTCAAACTAAATAGAAAAATCGATTGTGATGATAATGCAGGACAAGGTAGCACCACGACCTGCTACCTTGGCCCTGGAAGTGTTGCTGTTGCAGCGGATGGAGGAACCAGCTTGATATCCAGCCAGACACCTGTGGGGGAGACACTGGGGCCTTGCTGTCTCCTCACTCCTGACTGGTGAATTTCATGTCAGTTCCAAGGCCTGAGAGCTCACTGGGCAGCTGGCTGTACCTGAGGAGGACCCACGCCCTAAGAGTCAAGATTAAGTTTTGCAAAACAACCCCCCCCGCCACTATATAAACCCCAGAGCGGAGAGCCAGAAGACAGACCTCAAAGAGGGAGCAGGAGAGCTTGTTCCCCTCCTGGGTTCTCTCTGCCAGGAGGGTTGGTTTTTACAGTTGTTGTAATTTTTGTTCCTTGAATAAATCCTGACTTATTACTGATCCTGTGGTCCATGGATTCATCCTTCAAATCACCAAGACCAAGAACCTGAAAATCCAATATCAGCTAGATTATTGATTTTTTTCTTATTACCTACAGAATTACTTTAATTTAACAGTACAAAAATCACTATAGCCAAAAAAAAAAAAAAAAGGCAAGAATAAAAATATAACCTTAAGCCATTCAAGATGTGTTTGCAAAAGCAAGCAAAACAAATCTGGGCAATAGTGAGACTCATCTCATCTCTATAAAATATTTTAAGGATTAGCAAGACATGGTGGTACATGGTTGTAGTTCCAGCTACTCCTGAGGCTGAGGATCACTGAGCCCAAGAGTTTGCAGTGAGCTATGATGACACCACTGCACCCTAGTGCAAGTACCTTGTCTCAAAAAAACAAAAGTGAGAAAACAAAATCCTAGCAGTCAAGGTTTAGTGGAGTGCAGGCCTGTGTGTACAAAAGATGTGTGATTGATGAGGCAAAAGAAAATAAACCCCCTTCTCCTGTCACTTCTCACCTTGTCCTACAGCACTTCATAAATTGGGTTTAAAGCAATACTTGCCCCCCAGGGAGCACACAAATACTTTAACACTGTTCCTAGGTCCCAAGTGAGTGGTGGAGGATATCAAAGAACGTTCACACATATTTTTATGACAAATTAAGCAATTGACATATCTGCCTATTAAGCAAGAAATAAACTGACAAAACAATTGCTGCCGTGAAAACAATTACAGGGTTTAGAATAAAGTACAGAAATATATACTTAGAAAGTATAATACAAATAACAAAATAAGCCTATGTAACTTTCATGCTAAGAGAAGTCTAATACAAATATGAATTCAATGAAACCATGATATTATTAAGCAACTACTTTAGATGAAGTAGAATAAAACAATGTGATTATAAAACTAATAATTGGAGACAACGACAACAGACCTAGAATAGATACAGTTAAAAATCAAATTACAGGTATAGATAAAAGACTTGAGGTAATCACAATAAACATGGTAGGAAAATACAAATACTAACATATTAAAATAGGGTTGTCGACATATACAAATCATACATATATAATTAATGTGCATACATATGAACACTTGCATATATGTAAACATGTTTTTGTATATATGTGAAGAGAGACAGAAATGCTATGATTAAAAATAGAAAACTCAGCACTTTGAACAGAAATTATATTTAAGTATATCATACAGTGACATTTTCTATAAATAAAGAATGGAACATGTCAGATTTGAATAGTTAAAGAGTAACTTGTGTTTAGGGTGGTGCCTGTAGCTCAAGGAGTAGGGCACTGGCCCCATACACTGGAGGTGGCAGGTTCAAACCCAGCCCTGGCCAAAACCTGCAAAAAAAAAAAAAGAATAACTTGTGCTCGAACATTAAAAACTTTTTTAAAAACCCAGTGGTTTTAAAAGGAATTAATATGGATATATATTCTGATTTTATTCAACAAAGAAGAAAATTATTTAGACAGAAAGAAAAAAATATCTATAAGAAGGGAAACAAATAAGGTGGTCTTCATACTTATGGCATAGCAACTCTCCATGGCAAAGAAAATTGAACAGTATCTCTAAATTGTGAGGAGAAAACAATTTGATCCATGGGAATTGCACTTAGTCAAATTGCCATTCAAGGTATAAATCAACAGGCAGACATTCTAAAGACGAAATAAGTCAAGGAAATACCACCCATGGGTCCCTATTGAAAAATCACTTGGCAATGAAGTCAGTAAAATAAATGAATCAAAATATATAACTCAGAAAAGAAAATCAAGACCCCTTTAAACAGAAAACTTAAATAAAACAACAGATGTGTTTGCAGAACGAAATGTAGGTGTGGTACATTTTGGCAAATTATAATCTATCTGGAATAGGGAAGGAGCAATCGAAGAGAGTATCCAAGGACCAGAGATCAGTCCAGCGAGAAAGAGGTCATTTGACACTCGATACAAAGGATAGAGGTAATGAATAGAAAAACAGAATGCTGTCAAACTTTTATCCTCTTAATTTTTTATAAATATTTTAGGTGGCAATATGTTTTCTTGTTCAAGCATTTTTTCAAATTCTATCAGTTTCACATCTGTTTTTCTCTTCTAAATGCAAATGAAACTCATTTAATATTTTCATTAAAATCCATATAAGCACACAGCTACTTTCATGTTACTGATTTGACTGTCATGCCTGTCTATTGTGCATCACTATGTAAGTTTGTGGAGATGAACCTCTGGAACATCGCTTACCCAATGCTTGGAGTGATCAGAATCTGTGGTAGTATAGTAGTGTCTGTTTACTTTTTAATACTTTCCTGTCTTAAATTTTAATAATAAGCATCTGTCCCTTTGTAAAAACAAAGTCCTTAGCAGAATATAACCAAAAATAGTTGATCACAGAGAAAGAATAATACCAAATTCCTCACAGTATGAAAGGATACTAAACAGACCAGAACTTTACAACAAGATAAAACAGAGACGCATACTGTTTTATCAGATGGGAAGTTTTAATAGCATATAAAGCTAAGTTTTCATAATTTATAATTTAATCTGTTGGACAGTCAGGAAATTCTTCTCCTTTTCTGGGAGACAAGACAGATGACAGAGTCTGTCAGGGAGACTGGGTGGGGAAAAGATACTTGGAAATACTTTCACCAATAAAACCCACACACACAGACAAAAAGTATTATCAAGGAGCAATACTTAGCAGAGTGTGGTATTGCCATGATTAGGCAGGTCAGTGGGCAGCATTTACAACTAACATTCTTTTGAGATTTTTCTCCTCATTAAGAAACATTTATGTAGTTCTAAGCATGCAGACAATATGTATTTAAAATAAATTAAATAATTAAAAACATTTAAGTGAAATAATTAAAGAATGGTAAGAAATCTGTCTGGGTTGGGTATGATTTCACTGCACTCCCAAATAATGTCAGCTATTACAAAGAAAAATGCAATTTTTCAAGAAATATCAGAGCATACTTGGTGCCAGAATGGCTTTGAATATCTCCGTCAGCTTTAAACACAGCAATGATAGATAATGTTGCTAAAATTAGAACATTAAAAAATAATATTCTTATTCAAAGAGTGAGGTTAACATTTCTACAATAGGATAGAAACACATAGTTTTGTGTGAACGCCCAAGGCAGCACCTGGCACTCTGGCATCATTATCAGAAGCACCTGCAAGTTTGATGCTCTGTGAGTAGAAAAAACAGAGGCAGGTTCATGTTTGATTATAAGCCTGATGTGGAGCTAAAAGACCCTGTGAAAGAAGCTCAAGATCGCCTGCATATTGCAATGGAAGAAGAACCAAAGAAATCATGTTAGTACCTGAGATAAGCCGTCCTCAGGTTCTGCTCTCAGGGTTCCTGGGTGCAAATCTGCTATCAGAGAAGTTGATAGAGAGAGAAAGAAAGAAACAGTCACTCAATGAGCTCACAGGTGCCAAACCACTAGAGGAAAAACTTTATAAGAAAAATTATCCATCAAATTTAACAATCAAAATATAAATTTATTTTGAATGAAATGTAAACAATAATAAATTCAACATAATTCTTGAGAAATATAAATATATTCATTAGAAAGTTAAGAAAAATTCAAAGTATTTTTAAAAGGTAGTATATGTTAAAAATACAGATTATATAAAAAAAGAACCAATTAAAATTCTTCAACCTAAAGAACTCAAAAAAGTAATTATTAAAATTATCAAAATTCTAAACTTAATATAGCTGCAGAGAGAATTAGTGAACTAGAAAATATATAAACCTTTTCTAAGTGCAGCACAAAGATATATTGAGTAAATAGATGTTAGAGAAGCAGAGATACAGAATAGTGATGTAAAGGTCCAATACAAAACAAATTGCAGAGAAGCAATATCTGAGGAGATAATAGCTAAACGATTTTCCTTTATACCTTAGAGATACGTGATGTCACCATCAGGCCCTCTCATACAGTCCAGCCCATGTGATGTCACCATCAGGCTCTCTCATTCAGTCCAGCCCATGCCAGGGATATATTTATATTATCTAATGAAATCAAAACTACAAGGGACACAATAAATTATTCACAAAAGACATACTAGCCAATAATCAATATATGAAAATTATATCCAACATTACTGATATTCAGGAAATTTAAAAAATAACTTATAAAATGACTTCTCATTTCACTACTGATTACACTGAGACTTCGAGGAGGAATCTGGGCACGTGGTTATGGAGAACTTTGCTCAGAAGAGAGTAAGATGATTTGTCACTGGCAGATATCTGAGCTTTCCCCACCTTCCCGCCACAGTGACAGAAACTAAAGGGCAGCGTGTGCCAAGGAAAAAGCATGTATTTCAACACTAGTAAAGAGTTCAGTGCTAAGTGTGTGTAACAGAGGAAAAACAGAGGCTCTGAGGAAACAGACAAGATAGAGACAGAGGACAGTTCCACCACTGGTTTGCAGCACAAGTCAGATTCAAGATGCCTGAGAATTAATTAATGAAGGAACAGTAGGAGTCACTCATTTCAGACATTTGATCAGATTGTGAGTTAATCAGGGAGAGAGATTATGCTTTATTCACCTATAAATTCTCAGTTTCTGGCCATTTCTTGGCACATTGTAAATGCTCTAAAATATTTTATGAACTAATCAATTAGAGAAATAAAAACTGGCGTCCTCTACACTCACTCCTTCTTGGCCTCCGCCAGTGGGACTTCCTGCCCAACCAATCAGCAAAGTCATCTCTTCTTTCATCTCTCACCTTAA
The DNA here is from genome assembly GCA_963574575.1 of Galagoides demidoff. Classification (NCBI taxonomy): domain Eukaryota; kingdom Metazoa; phylum Chordata; class Mammalia; order Primates; family Galagidae; genus Galagoides; species Galagoides demidoff. Next base: position 706 of record CAUYQV010048816.1, on the reverse strand, counting down.
CTCTCTCCTTCCCGGGAAAGCGTTCCCTGGGTCCCCAGTCTCATCCAGTTTTATTTCACAAGCGCTCATGGCTCCAAGCTTCTGATCAAGGTGAGCACTATTATAGTGTTGTATCACTTTACATAACTATTTAATTACTTTCTGGTCCTTGGATTATACTGTCAACTCTGGGAGGGCAGAAACAGCACCAGTCTGCTCACCACTGCCCGCACTATGCTCAGTAAATACTTGCTAAACGAGTGTGAAAGGAAATTACTAAGTGAGATGAACATTACTAAAAAAACATCAGCAGGTCACGTGAGGATAAACCAATATGTGAAAAACATGCACCAGTTGGAAAAAGGCAAAGAGCTTACAAGAAAAGGTGTTAACCATGGCAGGGGAGAAGTATCAGAGGGGAAGGGACGGGGAAGGCGCAGAATGGCAGTGCCTGGCCCATTGCACAGACTCGATGCCTGTTTGACAACTGAATGAATGTTAGCATTGTAGACTAGAAATAATTGATTTTTCCTTGGATATAAAGATGAAAGCATGAATTATAAAGACTTTTCCTACGAGAGCTTTTGTTCTCAGAAGTAAAGAGTGCCTTGCTGTCTGGATTCTCATCCCTCCACTTCCAGTCGAAACCTGCTGGCCCGGCAGCTGCTTGCATTGCATTTGGTAACAAGCTATCAAATGTTCCAAAAAGAACATCATAAATCAGCTT